>JAGKTI010011924.1:8672-25474 GCA_018397915.1 Birgus latro | reverse complement strand
TCCACTCACCCTGGCTGTAAATGATGTATTTTACCCTTATAGTGAAGGCATTACTTATATCTGTGAAACATATAGTGCCTGGATTAGTGAAATAACTGACCTACCATAGCAGGCATTATGTTATGCCATAGAGATACATAGACATATGCATCAGTTGCTAAGGGAGCAGGCACTCTCTTACGCCATACAGTAAGGAAGGGAATAACAGAGGAGGCTGGGATGGAGTCATGTGATAGTGTTTTATATTGCATATGGTTCAGTGTGAAATATACGTGTAAAATAGTGCAGCGAGTGGGAATAACAGAGGAGGCTGGGATGGAATCATGTGATAGTGTTTTATATTGCATATGGTTCAGTGTGAAATATATGTGTAAAATAGTGCAGCGAGTATTCACCGAGAAATATTGCGTGCATTGACTGACAGCGGAAAGTTACGTAATGATCAGAGACAAGAAAATACGCCACACAGCGACACATATATGACATTATATACGTATGTCGTGAAGCGAATGTTTGTGGAGAAATCTATTGTGTGCATCGCATGTGTTAGGCAAACGTGGTGCAAGGAACAGAGAATATGCCCCCCCCCCCACACACACACACGTTACCAAACTCATCTTCAATTCCTTCAAGTTCCTGCCAGCAGCTCAACACCTCAGGAACAAGTGAGTTATCCATATTTTGTTGATTTGTATATTGACCTGTTTCTACATTTCTGTATTTTTTTCACAAATAAGTATTGTTTTTTACATATACACATATGAGATGGAAGAAAGTTCAGCTTCAGTATCAGTACCTAGCAAAAAGACTAGTGGTCATGTTGAGTTTCTGAGACCACTATCAAAAAGCTTATGATATTTCATGTGTATAATTTGAGTAAAAAAAAAAAAAAACCTTACGAGCGAAAATATGTAAGTATTCGTGAGGCAGGGAAATTGAGCGTTTTTATCTCGCTTGCGGGCGAGGAAGAGTATTTTATCTTTGTCGTCCATTTACTCCAAAATCATTGAACGTATCGATTTCCTGTAAGAACCATGATAAAGATCAGTGAATTCTACGTATGTACAGGACATAACTATGCAATTTCTCTAATGAAAAGTTGTTACGTAGGAGGTTATTGTGCGCCCATGACAAAAGTGCACCGCGGCCTTGAGTACCCTGTAGTTTTTTGCGATTTACTCGGAAACTATGTGGTGTATCAAAACAAAAAGGTATTAGGAGAAAGCTCATGAAATTCTACACAAGATTACGTAATAAAAATATAGGTGTGCGAGAAAACTTCTGCAATATACCTCCCTGAACAAAAACCAATTTTTTTTTTTACAAAAATGGCTTTTAGTTTTGGGGTATTTTTTCCAAAACTACAAATCTCATCACAACCGGACACACCTCATTAGAAAGTCAATGAAATTCTCTATGAAAACTTATAATAACACTTTTCTGTATGATGGAAAACATTCGAATGACGATGTTGGGAAGTGAGATCAACATTCCAAAATACTGTAGTTTATTCACGGCAGCCTAATGTACTTTTATTCGTTTTTTTTTTTTTTTTTTAATCAGCTAGAACAAACCGGCGAATAAGATGATGTGGGTTTCAGGGCAATATTTAGAGGTTTGGGTGGCGAAAATAAGGCAAGAATATGTGTAATTTGCATCGCGCGGGCGGCCTGGTGTGAGTAAAATCGTGAGCCGTGAAACTTAATAAAACTTCCCATGCTCGAAAGGGTTAATTAGCTTATATTCTGTTTTGGATAGAATTTTTATTTTTTGGATGTAATTTTTATGAACATATTTCGGATGTGGTTCTTGGCCTGAGCCATGACCTGCAGCTTTTGATTGACTTTGAGAAGTAGAATTTCTTACGCCAAATTTTTTTTACAATATGTTCCAAATGTACTGGTAAAAAAGTTGTGTGCCAAACAGTGTAGCAGAATACCTTGTATTCAGTAGTTTGCATCCACTAAGCTAAATGTTCAAGTTGCCTGATATGACAGTTTTTATTTGTGTAAAGAAGTCTAGTTTATTCTTGGACCTACAAAAACCATCTTTATTGTTGCAGTTAGTATTGTATTCAGTAGTTTGGATCCACTAAGCTAAATGTTCAAGTTGCCTGATATGACACAGTTTTTATTTGTGTAAAGAAGTCTAGTTTATTCTTGGACCTACAAAAACCATCTTTATTGTTGCAGTTAGTATTGTATTCAGTAGTTTGGATCCACTAAGCTAAATGTTCAAGTTGCCTGATATGACAGTTTTTATTTGTGTAAAGAAGTCTTGTTTATTCTTGGACCAACAAACACCATCTTTATTGTTGCAGTTAGTATTACTAGGCAGGATTTTTACACAGCTGTCATGTTTTCTTATTTTTATTCCCCCCCCCCAGGTTACAAGCACGCTGATGTCCAACTTCTTTTGTCCATATTGAAAATCTCCTTGGCAATATTCAGTACTACCTATGTAGTAGTATTAGAAGTGTAGGTTAGTGAAGGTTGAACAACAACTACTGGAGTGGCATAGGTTAGTGATGCGATGCAATGTATTTACAAGTTTTGTTTTGCAGCGTGGAGCATCTGGGTCATGGGGCGAGCGAGCACACAAGGATCTTAAGGTTACCAGGGGTAAGGGCTTTCGTCATGAGAAGAACAAGAAAAAGAAAGGTTCTTACCGGGGTGGAGCCCTTGACACCCAGGTCCACTCCATCAAATTTGACTCAGACTGATTTCCATTTCCAGTAGCAGAATGAGAATGAATGTGTGATGCAGTGGCCAGCTTAGGTACTGAAGACTGTGTATGTGAGGTAACGTATGATATGTGGTTAACTTTTCTTGATGACTAAAATGTTGCTTGATTTTGATGCATAAAGAAAGAGAATTGGTTTAACAGATACCAAGCATTTGATGATTTTCTGTATCTGTGCATCAACTCATTCTTAATTCGTGAGTAATTACAGACCTTTTTCAAGTTGTATGATCTAGGGGTAAAAATTGGTATGCCAACACTTGCATAGTATTTCCTAGCCATATTTTGAATATCTGACATGTCGTTGTTGTTGTTTTTGGAGTATGTTTGTGGTTAATGTTTTCTCATTTTCAAAGTCTAGAGTTATTAATTTAAAAAAGTTAATGCTTTCCCCCAACCCTCACCCCCACCTTAAAGGAGGAAGCAGGCTAGTAAAATACTTTTTTGGCTGGAAATCATTTAACATTTTGTGATGAACTGAAATGCAAATTTGCATTGCCCTATTTAGGAAAAAATCCTTTTCTTTTTCTGTCTTGGGCATCTTGTAGCTGCTTCCTGTAATGTTGAAAGATATGCACGAACAAGTTTAGTAAACAGCATTTTCCAGATGCGGTGACTATGGTTGTAGTAAGGACCATAACAACAGTAAGACACAAAGCTGAAGTATGTATGTCACTGAAATAATGCTGAGTACAACATATTTAATTTTTGGCATTTGCTTCACTTTTACATGTTGGACATGAAAGAGTAAAGTTGTAATTTTCATTGACATCAGTGTTGTCCTCAGGCTACACTTGTTATTCATAGTATGATTTTCTTGCATCATTGAAGGATGTGTAGTGACAGTGCTATATTCATTTAAGAAGGTGTTATTTATAAAGTAAGTATGTGTGTAAATGAATGCTTAAAGTTTGTATGTGTTTATGTTTGTAGATATGTGATGGTTTTATATCAGATTTTAGAATTATATAGTTAATTCTGTAGAGTAAGCCTGCTGTGAAACCATTACTCATACAGTTTTGTTGTTTGAATGCATCAAAGAGTTATTTTTAAATAAACTGTAGAATAAATTAAACTTTCACTTTCCTCTGTGGAAAAAATTTTGTATCATAAACATTTATTATATTTCATTTAGACAGGTGAGAGCCGTTTCACTCACTATTTGTGCAACAGAAGTAAAGCGGGAAGGGTTTAGGATAAAGTACAGGAGTCTGTTTCCTTTTCAGCATCATTATTAATGTAACCATATTTCATCATCATCATCATCATCCAGACCTCCTTTCCCACCCTAGGTGAAGAGCAGCAACGTCCAGACAGCCCAAGTTTGCCTACTTCAATGGGCCACACTTCTATTCACTCATCATTCAAGACCCCGAAATTCTGGATCTGATATGCCCAAAACTTTCACCGCATTCTGTAGCTTCACATAAACATATCCGATAGGGTCAGTCCAAACGCTCTCATGTTAAAAGGGGTGCCACATCCCTGATCATGCATTTCTCACAACATTTACCCAGCCAGCTCGATCTCTTGTCAGTCCCCTAGCCGCGCTGATTTCCATACCTCTCTTCCTCATACACTCATCCACCATATCCCTCCACATTCTCCTTGGCTTACCTCGCCTCCTCCCTCCTTCAAATCATCACACCTCCTCCCTTCTTTAAATCATCATTCATTCATTCATCATCCAGTCCTATGTTCCCCCATGAGGAGCGTAGGACCCCGTGGCTAGGCAAGTTGGTCCTGACATTTAAGATGAGAGTGACCAGCTATCCTCACTGAGTGGCACTATGTGAGCAATAAACCCTAACCACCCCTTGGACGTAAACCTGCACCAGCTCAATCTGATTGGAGCGCCTTAATTACCCATCATATCACCAGGTACCAAATTCACTCAGATATAGTAGACGAGGAAAGTGTTGACGCCATCTTAAAAAAAGAAAACATTCTTGTGGTTAGCAAGGAGAAACAAATAAATTAACACTCACCATTGAATTTAGTATTTACTGGCATTCCCCTTCACCTTTATTATCTTCTTAAGGCGTCTGGGGAGACTGATGGCGTAGTTTTGCAGAACAGACGGACTAAAACTGCTCCATAGCTGCTTGACTGCAGCCTCAAGTTTAGGCAAAGATGATGTGCCGCTTCATGTGCGCCCATAAATTCTCAATGGGATTGATATCTGGCCTGTTTCCGGGTCAATCTCGAATAAAGGGAACCTCACAGTCTGTTAGCCACTGTTTCACTGACTTTGCAACATGTGCAGGGGCAGAATCTTGCATAAATACTCTTCCCTTGGTTTTATCAAAAGTCACTTAAAACATCACATAATAGCTCCAAATAATTGCTCTGGTTCACTTTTTCATTTGCAGTTAGAATTGCCAACTCACCAACACCATAATATGTAAAGCAGCCCAAATCCATGAGTGAGGCTGGGTATTTAACAAACTTGGAAGTGTACTTAGGATCCAGGGGGTCACTGCCTGGTTTGCGGTACACTCGTGATGAAGGGGTACCAGTGACAGTAAATGTTGACTCATCACTCCAAAGCACAGTTTTCCATTGCTCCTCACTCTAGGCAAGATATTTCTTACAAAAATTTACTCTCTTTTTCTTCTGAAGTGCAGTTAGCAGTGGTTTTTTACGAGCACGAAAACTCCTGTAGCCCAGATCGTTATGCAACAGTTGCTGCACACTTCTGACAGACACATCTGCCAGCAACTGTGGGTTCTTTTCTTTTAAATCCCATGCTGTTAGCCTTGGATCCTTGCTAACTTGTCTTGAGATCAGCTGACGGGTCCTGAAGGTTGTCTTACGAGGTCTCCCAGGCTTGGGAAGTGGAGTGGGAGTAATGGCCTCCCCACTGTCCTTGAACATCTTCATGTCTCTGCACTGTCCTCAGTCTAACACCATCTGATTTGCAATAAATGGGAGTTTGTGGCCAGCTTTGTATAAAATAATCACTTCCACACGTTTGTCCTTGCTTGTGGTTACTTTAGGCATGATGAGAATGTGGTAGGTAACCAAATAAGTGTGTTATTTGAGTCAAAACATGCCCTCGTGGTGCATCACACACAGAGACAATCCTCCTCCTGTGGCTGCCCAAACATTACTGAGCCTGCTCCTGTGGTGCCAAACCTATCAAGCAGGGTTGCAGCTCCCGCTGAAAAAGCGTCAGCTCATTTCGCATCACAGGGGAGGGTAGTATTGACCCTACTTCACTTAACACGAAAAAGAATGATGTCGGCAAAAAAGCGTCAATACTTTCCGCGCCTACTGTATACCTTTTTCACCACTCTGTTATTGTCCATTCTCTCCACATGACCATACCATCTTGGTATACTCTTTTCGATTGTGGTGTCCACAGACTTCCTTATTCCACATCTTGCATGAATCACATTATTTCATATCCTTTCCACTCTCTGTACTCCACATACATTCCTCAGCAGTCCCATCTCCACTGTTCTCATTCTTGACTTTTCATTTTCATGCCAGACCATAGTCTCACATCCATATGTTAAAGATGGCACAAACACTCCATCATGTAAGCCTCGTGCAGCTGCAGTACTCTGTTTCTTATCAATGCCTTCATAGCACCAGCTACATTCCTTGTGTCACTCTACTTTCCACTTCTTTTGCACATTTTCCTGTCTTTTCTATCACTGTACCCAGGTATTTGAACTTTCTCACCAGTTCCAGTCTTTCTCCATTCACTGTAACATCACATTGGGAATCACCTTCTCTCTTGATTACCATCACTGTACTCTTTTCTACCATTACTCTCAATGCATGACGCTCATAGACATTAGCAAAACTCTGCACTAGTCTACCAAGTTCTTGTCTGATATTTGCAAGTAGCACTTGAGATATTCCATCCATCAGCATTCATTACCAATGCCATTCCCCTCTCCATTACTTGTGTTTTTACTTCTCTCATCACCCCATCCATATATATGGTATATGTTGAACAACTATGGGGACATCACACAACCTTGTCGCATGCCCACATAGATTGTGAACCATTTACTTAGATGCCCATTTACCCTTATACATGCCTCACTACCATCATAAAAACTTGACGGCACGTAGCAGCTTACCATCTACACTGTACATGCACAAAACCATCCACAATCCTTCTCTGTCTACTTTGTCATATACTTTTTCCATATCCATAAATGCCATAAATACCTCATAGTCCTTCTCACAAGCCTTCTCCACTATTTCTCTCTGCAGATATTTGATCCACACATCCTCTGCCACTCCTAAAGCTACCCTGTTCTTCACTCACTAGGACTTCTGACATCTCTCTTACTTTATAATCATTCTTCCATATACCATCCTTACAACACTCAATAACTTTATGCTATGATAATTCTTGCACTCACTTCGCACGCCTTTATTTTTGTAGAAGGTTATAATCACAGCCTTTTTCCACTCTGCTGGCACAGTTTCACTTATCCATGCCTTCTTACATATCTCCAACAAGCACATCATTCTGCTCTCTCCACTACACTTAATCATCTCTTCATACACCTCATTAACCCCAGCTGCTTTCCTGTTATTCCGCCACTTCATGGCGTTCTTCACCTGTGCGAGTGTCACGTTTCCTGGAGCTGCATTCCTTCTTGGCACACCCCGAAAACCAATCATGTTTACAGCTGCTGTGTTCTTTCTATTCACATTCATCAGGTTTTGAAAACATTCTATCCATCCGGTCCATACTTCATCCTCATGAGTTAATAATCTACCACTTACATCCTTCACACTGTCACATCACTTTCTGCTGTCACTTCTACATTTCTGCACCTTTTTCCAGAATAACTTCCTATTTTCAGAGTACAGTAGTTTGCTTTCATTTTTCTTGTAGATCATCATTTACCTCCTTTTTCCTCTTCCCAAGTCTCTTGACGTGCTTCTTGCTCTCAATATATTCAGTTCGTATTTCAATTGAACTCCTGTCCTGTAACCACTCTAGTCACTTCTTCCTCTTCCTCCACTGCTCTCTTAACCTCTTTGTCCCACCATGCCATACCTTTCTTCTTTGTTGTTACTCTTGTCACACCACACACCGCTTTAACGTTCAGAACTAAGCAATACAGTACCTATATGCATTCCACAGGCTGTCTAGATCCATTTCATTCCAATTCACTGATCCCAACTCCTCCCCTACTTTGGTCCTGTATTCATCTGCCATTTCTTTGATCATCAGCTTCTCAACTTTCAGTCTTTCTCCCAGACTGCTCCTTTCTCTGCTGGTCCACCTCACTCCTCTCAGCTTGATCTTCCATACCACAATCATATGATCTGACAGACCTCAACATTGTCCTCTCACAGCCCTCGTATTAACAACCACTCCCAGCATCAACCTCCCTACGAGCACGTAATCAATCAGGCTCTTTTTAACACAATCCCCATTCCCACTATACCATTTATATTTATGTGCATCTTTGTGTTTGAAATACAAGTTACAAATGCACAACCTCCTTTCCTGAGACACATTTTTAAGTCACTTCCCATTATCATTTTCTCCTGGTACTCCATTACAACCCATTATGTCATCCTCAGGACCAATGCTTATTCTTCCATTCATATTACCTGTACTCATTACGATCACTTTATAGCTTCTGGACATTTTTCCGACTGCTTCATCGAGCTCATCCCAAAACCTGTCTTCTCTCTCACTCGTCATCATGCGGTGCATACGCTACAATGACTCCCACTTTCACCTCGAACTTGACATACATACATCTCAGTCTGACTCATTTCCATATCTCCCATTAATAAACTGGGTGAGTAGGACCCAGAAGTAAGATGAACCATCAAGAGTACTCGTAGGTTTCAAACTACACGTCATGACGTAAAAGTAGGTTGCAAGAGGAATTCTGATGGTTCATGGAAACATAGTTCTCATGCCTTTAATGTACTTTTACTTCACTGAACTTATATCATTATACTCTAAGCATATTCATAATAACACTGATAGACTGTAGCCAGTACTGGTTACTCAGTATATGTCCAGATTATTTTTACAGTATACAGTAATTTAAAATTTTTGAAAGTAATGATCCATTGAGTACACAGTGATACAGAAAAATCTTAGATTTCTCAAAGTTAGCTTGATTTTACTCGATGCTTGAGAGTGTTTGATGTCTGATTATCAGTATCAGTGCTTTGAAGTAGATGTCTGATATTAGAAAAATTGATATTTGGTATCAGTCTGATTAAAAGGGGCACCAGACCACAGTATTGCATTGTAGTAAAACAAATCACCCTACTAATATAGTGTGTGAGGTACTGAGTCTGTGGTACGTGAGAGAGAGAGAGAGAGATTTGGGGAAGGATGAGGATTGAGAGCCTGTACTAATGCTTAAGTGGTGGGTTGCAGGCCCAAAAGTTTGAGAACCGCGGCACTAAAATTATTATTGACTCTACGTTTATTATTTTTCCATAATGCTGAAGAGTTCAATTGTAAATATTTACACACGATAAAAAAATCATCGGTGCACATTTGGCCCGAAACAGTTTGACGTCACAGACGATGGACTCGAGAAATATTTGATGATTTATCCCCCTTTTGTTCAAACATTCTTACATAAGTATGTCATAGATAGGTTTCATATGACAGTTAATGGTTGATATTGTTCTTGGATGCATATTCAGATGATAATCAATTTATTTTTCAAGTACAACACGAGCTATATTGATTATTTCAGATATCATCGTACCCTTCCTGCAAGATACTTTTTTTTACCGTGTATTCAAGGGGAAGGGTGATGCCCTGGAAAGAGGAAATTATAGAGGCATAATAGTTTTAGACCAGCTAATGAAGGTTGTGGAGAGAGTTGTAGAAGATACGATTAGAGAAAGAGTGAATATTGATGAGATGTAGTTTGGGCTTATGCCAGGCAAAGGGACCACTGATGCCATATTCATTGCTTGACAACTCGAGGAAAAATATACAGGAAAGAAAAGGAAACTGTACTTTGTTTTTGTTGATTTGGGAAGGCCTTTGACAGTCCCTAGAGAGGTGGTGAAGTGGGGAATGAGAATGCTTGAGATTGATGAGTGGCTGGTTAGGGTGGTTATGGCCATGTATGTGGGTGCTCGCACACAGGTAAGTGTGAATGGAGATCTGCCTGATGAGGTTTCCATCAATGTTGGTGTGCACCAGGGGTCAATTTTGAGCCTCTTCTTGTTTATGATGGTACTTGAAGCTCTCTCTCATAACTTCAAAAATGGTCTCCCACTGGAGATCTATTCTGATGATCTGGTGTTGATTGGAGAGAATGAAAGGGAGGCAGAGAAAAGATTTAGGAGGAAGAGACATGGTATAGGGCACAAGGGCTTAAGGGTAAATGCAGGTGAACCAAAAGTGATGGTACCTAGGGCTCGTGGCAGTACTGTAAAAAAAGAGGGAGAGTGGCAATGTGCAATTTGCCACAAGGGCATGGGAAGTAATTCCATCTTGTGCAGTGTTTGTGGTAAGTGGCTGCATAAGACATGTAATGGTATTAGAGGCAGACTGCAAGATGATGCTGATTTCATATGTGTGGTGTATCGGGGAGGATTAAGGATTAAAGAATCCTCGAGCTAGATCTTACAATGAGATCATATAGCCCCGCTAGGTAACAGGAGAGCGCTACCCCTCCCGGCACGGCAGTCCTGGGCGCGGCTCGAACTCGCGAGGTGTATCGGGGAGGGCAGGTGGAGATTGTCAGGTGTGAAAGGACTGAACTTGCTGGTAAATCTCTTGAGTGTGTGGAAGAGTTTTGTTATTTGGGAGACATGTTATGTGCTGGAGGTGGGGCTGGAGCTATCTCTGTGGGTAGAGTGAGGAGTGGTTGGAAGAAGTTCAGGGAGCTGTTGCTTCTCCTGACACTGAGAGGGATCTTTGTATGCAGTATGTGTTAGGAGTGTAATACTGTATAGTATTGAGACCTAGGCAGTAAAGGAAGAGGATATTCACAGGCTCAAACATACGAAAATGACAATGATTAGGTGGATGTGTAGTGCATCCCTGAGTGCGAGGCCTTGGGGGGGCCAGGTTTATGATGGAAGAGTTGAGAGGTAGAATGGGACTGGAGTGTACTGGTATTGTGATAAGGAGAGGTAGATTGAGATGGTATGAGCATGTGGAGAAGATGGGGGATGATAATTGGGTGCAAAAAGTGAGAAGTGTTATTGTTGGGGGTAGAGTTGCGAGAGGTAGACCGAAAAGGCCTGGGACAAGGTCATTAAATGTGACCTCAGGGATAAGGGACTGAATAAGGAAGCTGTCACGAGACTGAGCAGCATGGAGAGCCGCCATTAAGTGACCAAGACCAACGCATACAAGTATGTTGGGGCCTTCAAAAATGAAACGAATGCCTTTCATAAGGAACAATTCTGCCAACTGCCAAGCTAGAAGGGATGTAATTTATGTCAAATAAAGCTTCAAAAGTGGTTGGAGTAATACCACTCAGCAAATGCCAAAGCCCTGTTGTTTTTCTAACTTGGCAATTGGGTAGCACTGCTAATTTTAAATCAGTAATTTCCATGGCTTAACTTTTTGGAAATGTAAGAATTTGATCCCACTGACTTAGCTTGTCAAGAAATGAATTCTGAAGAACCAACTGCTGACAATGAACACTGCATGTAATACAGTATATGAGTTAATCTCTCAATCCTGGAAAATGAAAATGAAGGATTTAAACTATCAGTGTACTTCCAAAGGTTAGTTAATTTTTGTATATACACAGTAAACCCTTGCTACAATGAACCCCAATATAGCCGATAATGGATTTAACAAATGCCATGAAGCCTGCCAAACTTTCGTCAGCTAAAACGAACAGTGAGTCGCAATACATGTTTTTTGTACCTTTATTACTCTAATCTGGTCTGAAATTGCCCTCTTCCCACAGTGATTGGTGAGTTGCAATAACAAACTACAGTAATGTTATACTGTATTAGTTATGAAGAGGTGCTATGACAAGGCTGTGAAATAGGCTGCAAAAGGACAAAATTATGGGTCATTAGTGTAAAACAGGTATAGTTTACATTTTTAGAACTAGAATATGCTATTGTATTCATTTATTTTTAAATATGTTTGAAATCTCATTTTGGGAGGACCCTCGGAGTTAACAGACCTGGCTTTCCCCTAATTAGTCTGGGTTTACTGTATATATATTATCATCATTCCTCTTTGTCATTTTCAGGTGGATTGAAGTAGGGTCCAGAAAGCAAGGAAACAGAAACCCCTGATAGAGGAAAAACTTCATATACAGTATATATAATATGATACATTGTATCTTCTTAAGAACCCTCCATATGTTTTCTATGGGCTGGAAGCTAAACCAAGTGCAAAACAGGTAATTACTTCCAAGCAGTTGCTGGAAGTTGTGTTGGAAAAAAAATCTAAGATGTGTCATGAGTGTAACAATATGAGTCTCAAATTTAGATTTTGATTCTGATTTACTTGTGACTGAGTTTCCTCCATGAGACTCAGTAGTGTGGCTATTGCTTAGTGTGGAGCAATTTTTCATTCATATAGTAAAACCTCCCAGGGGTTTAGGTAACCATTCGTATCTTGTTAATCTGCAAGTAGATTTATGATTTGCCCACACATCTGTGGGCATCTAGGACATTGAAGGTTGACATGGTGCCTTGCTAAACAAACTGATTTTTTTTTCTCTATTAATTCACCTATTTGTCCTTGTCTTGATCAAAACACACACACACACACACATTAAAGTAGGCTGAAGAATATTTGTGTTTATGGGAAGAAACATACAATACAGTACTAGGTTAACTTAAGTAACATTTACAGTTATCGTGCCCAAATATTGCATACAAAATTACTGTTCATTAATAAACTCATATCATATCGTTTATAAAGGCTCCAACATGCTTGCATGTGTTGGCCTTGGTCACCTAACTGTGGCTGTCCATGCTGCTCAATCTCTGTCAACCTCCCTATAATTTAGACATCTCTCACCAACCCCCTATCAACCCTCCTAACCAGGAAATAGTCAGTCTGGTTACTGCTTCCCCAAGACTCTTATGTAATCAGCCTACTCTCTCTTTTCCTAAAATTCATGTTGCACACAATCACGTTCAGTGCCTCCCCAAAGCAAGTATTCTCTTGCCACATGGGAATCCCTCATGTACCCCTTCATATATTCAAGCTGTGTCATTTCATGACCATCTAAATCCCCACACAAAACTACAATCTCATCACCCCCCCATACCAAAAACCACAGATTCGTTTTTTTTTTTTTTTATCACCCCAGCTAGCCTGTGGAACATATGCTAATATAAGTGAGATAATGAGTTTACCAAACAATATTTCCACTGCTTTAATCCTCATTATATAGTCGTACAAGGATATCTTGCTCCACCTGCCATCAGATTAAGAAAGAAAGATTGGTCTGAAGATACAGCATTCCCAGGAAGGAATGAAATGTTACCAAATATACCAATATTTCGATGGCTACTCTGAAGTCTAAAAGAATATTGACATAGCTCAGCCTGGTGCATGAGAAGCATCGAGAAAAAATTAAATACTGTAATGCAGAAACAGCAGTTGCATTCAACCTCAATTGGTTACCAAATTATATATATACACTATTTTTATCCATATCTACCTATCTATATATATAAAATCATCGTGAAGAGTATGTACGAGGGTGCTAAGGCTGCAGTGTGTGTGGATAGTGAACTGAATGGATTTTTCTATTTGAAGGTTGGATTGGAACAAGGATGTGTCATGTCTCCATGGTTGTTCACTCTGTATATGGATGGGGTAATAAAAGACACAAGGTAGGGCAGTGGATGTTGGAGCAGCCCTAGTGAGAGAGGGCAGTGTTTGGAAACTCCCTGTACTGTGTTGTTAAGTGATGATGAAGGGGAGCTGCAAGGCTTGGTGGATGAGTTTGGGAGAGTAAGAAACAGAATCTAAAGGTGAATGTAGGGAAGAGTAAAGTTATGGTATTCGAGAGAAATGAAATCAGTGAATGTACAGTGAGGTTGGATGAGGAGGAAATGGAAAATGTGAGTGCATTTAAGCACTTGGGCAGTGTAATGAGTAAGGATGGAAGTTCAGAGGGTGAAGTCCTTGAATGGGTACAACAGGGAAGAAAAGTTGCTGGTTCCTTGAAAGCAATGATAAACAGGGAAGTGAGCATGGAAGTGAAAAATCTTTTACATGACGGTATTGTGATACCAATTCTAACATATGGAAGTGAAGCTTGGTCCTTGTTAGAGGGACAGAAGTCAAGAGTGAGAGCAGTAGAAATGAGTTATTTGAGAGAGGTATGTGGAGTCACATGGAGACAGATTGACAAATGAGGAAGTGAAGAAGCGTTGTGGTGTGGGTGTGGATGTGATAGGAAGCATTAAGAGAAACACATTGAGGTGGTTTGGCCATGTGGAGATGATGGAGAGTGAGACACTGACAAGAAGAGTGTACATGAGTGATGTGGAGGGAGGGAGAGGCCAAGGATGAGATGGAGGGATGGAGTGGAGAGGTACATGAAAGAAAGAGGTGAGAGCTGGGAGCAGGGCAGAGAAACGGCAGGGGACAGGGTGACTTGGAGGCGATTTGTTTGTGGCCACCCCTTACGGGATTAAGGCGTCTGGCAATAGATTGATAATAATCATCATTCTTTCCCACCCTTGGGCAGGGTGAGGAGTAGCAATGCCCAGACAGCCTAAGTCTGCCCAGTTCAATGGGCCACACTTCCATTCACTCATTCAAGCCCAGGGAATATCATTGTCATCATCATCATCATCCAGACCTCCTTTCCCACCTTAGGGCAGGGTGAGGAGTAGCAACAACCAGACATCCCACATTTGTCCAGTCCAAAGGGCCACACTTCCATTCACTCAACATTCAAGCCCCCGGAATCCTTGCTGTATCTGGTACGCCAAAAACATTCACCACATTCTGTAGCTTCACATAAACATATCCAATAGAGTCAATTCGGATGCTGTTGTGTTAAAAAGGGGTGCCAAATCCCTGACCATGCACTTCTCACAACACTGATCCAGCCAACTCAATCTCCTGTCAGTCCCCTGGCCTCACCAACTTCCAGTCCTCTCTTCCTGACACACTCATCCACCATATCCCCCCACCTTCTCCTTGGCCCTCCTCACCTCCTTCAAATTTGCTCATATATCTTTTTCACCACTCTCTCTTCTCCACATAACCATACCATCTCAGTACACTCTTCGATTCTGGTGTCCACAGACTTCCTCAATCCACATCTTTCATGAATCATATCATATCCTATCCACTCTCTGTACTCCACATACATTCCTCAACAGTCCCATCTCCACTGCTCTCACTCTTGACTTTTCATTTTCATGCTACACCATAGTCTCACATCCTTATATTAAAGTTGGCACTAACACTCCTTCATGTAAGCTTCGCGCAGCTGCAACACTCAAGCCTCTGTTTCTTATCAAAGCCTTCATAGCACCAGCAACTTTCCATGTGTCACTCTACTTTCTACTTCTTTTGCACATTTTCCTCTTTTCTATCACTGTACCCAGGTATTTGGACTCTCACCAATTCCAGTTTCTCTCCATTCACTGTAACATCAGAGTATAATACATAAATACATATATATATATATACCCATAATTAAAAATCCATACATTCACTGTATGAGAAGGAATAATATGTTAAAGCTTGTAATTTTTGCTAGTTACCATCACATTTTATTTTTTCAGTTTACAGTACCCCACAAGGGTCTAGTTTTTGACACTTCAGCTTGTCTGACTTCTTGCTCTCACCATCCAATCATGTATAGCCTAGGGTTAGGCTATTCCCCCCACCTCCCCAGAAATTTAAGGTGAGACTTTTCTCCCCAAGTTGCATTATTTGAGCAGTAAACTCACACACCCCTTGAAAATGAACCTTGATGGGCCACATTGATAGCAATGCCTAACTCACTAGATTCCCAGGAATCCCATTTAAATTCAACTGAGACAATCTCAAATACTGAGGAAGGAAAATAGACCACAAAATCCAGTGATATTTGACAAGTTTCACTTTTGCATAATAAAAAGTGATTTAACCCTTCATAACATGCAGTACTAGCACTAGAATATGCAGTTTATTTTATTCCATTACTTAAACCATATGCAGAATATCTTAAAAAAGTCCTTTTGAGTAAATGATTTATTCAAAATAAAGACTTCTATATACTTGGTATCATAAACTGGGGGTATAGGTGGAGATGACTGGAAGCTTTACATGCCACAATGAAATATGTCAAAAGGTAATTTTTGTATGTTAGGTGAAAAAAAAAAAGTGGCAACATGGACTTACTGCACCATTCTTTTTCAGATACTGGTATACCTGGAAAAGTAAAGACTTCAAATAATTTACATTTTATTATAAAAATATACTATTAAATACAGGTACTTCATAATGAATTATATACAATGAACTGATGATGTAGTCGTACTACATTTTATGCAAATTACCATCCAATCATTTTTTAACATACTTAGCCATGCAGACTTCCATCACATGCCCTGGGTGCTTCCACTTTACATCACTGTAAAATATTTGATAGAAACTTCAATCTGCCTGCAGCAGCTAGCCTTCATGTGCAAAAAACAGAAAACCTAAGCTTTCTCCAGTGGAAACATGTCAATACATAAAACAGGGAGGGGAAGTGGAGACAAGCAATGCTGCATAAGATCAACCAGCTTAACCCCTTCAATCTGAAAATGTGCTTTATCATATGGTTTATCCTTTCTATGTCAATGGATTGTATTCCCTCCAGAAAAGATTTCTTGTACTGGAGGCTATCAACCCTCCTTTAAAAAAACCCTGCCAAGGTAAACATATATACTGTATATGTGCAATTAAATCACTTAATAACACGTGATTCACAGATATGCTGATATCCACAGGGAAAAGGAAACACGAGATATCCTGAGCGCTTTCATGTATCCACATCTTCAGGGGAGATATGAATACACGAAAGCGCTCGGGATATCTCGTGTTTCCTTTTCCTTGTGGATTATCAGCATACTGTGTATATATATATATAATATATATATATATA
>JAGKTI010011923.1:0-25474 GCA_018397915.1 Birgus latro | reverse complement strand
AATATAAGTAGGGTGTCATCCACATATCTACGATAAAGGATGGGTTTAAAGTATGCAGGACAACTATCCAGCCATTTCTTCTCCAAAAAGCAGAGAAAAACATTAGCCATAGCGGGACCCAGTGGCGAGCCCATTGCCACACCATCTATCTGTTTATACACCTCGTTATTAAACAAAAAATGGCAGTCCTTAACACAAACAGAAATCAGGTTCTTAAACAGTTTTTTACTCATACCCATGACTTTGTCCATATCATTAAAAATTGAATTTACACATAAATCAATCGTTTCATTCAAGGGAACATTAGTAAACAATGAAGTTACATCAAAACTACACATGTAGGAGGAGGTTGGTAGTCTGAATCCAGAGAGAAATTCGAAGAGCTCATATGAATTTTTAACCGTATAATTGTTGGTTGTTAAATCTGAAAGGATGGGAACTAAAAACTTAGCTAGTTTAAAGGAGGCAGTGTTAAATGCAGCCATGATTGGTCGAAGAGGTATGGATTGTTTGTGAACTTTAGGTAATCCATACAGTATAGCTGGTGATGAACCACTAGGTTTCAAAGATTGGGAAGTTTCCTTAGAAACAGTTCCTGTCATAACCATAGATTTTAATAACCTGTTGACTTTATCCACTATTTTCATGTTCAGTTTTATTAAATCGGCATGAATGACTTTAATGAACTTAGTGGAATCTTTCAAAATATCCTGCATTTTCGCTATATAATCAATTTTATTAAGAAGCACAACTCCTCTTCGTTTATCTGGACGACAGACAACCAACTCCTCATTTTTACCCAAGTCTTTCAAAATACTAAAATCTTTTTTTATAAGCAAAGTAAATCTAGCCATTACAGAGTTTTCAACTACTATGGAAGCACAGTCCTTTGGCGTAGTTAGAATCTCAATACATCTTGGCCAGTATAAATGCCATAAATTATAACAGCACCTGTACTGGATAAGATGGAAACAAGTATATTTATCAATGAACTAAAGGAAACCTCTGATCATCTACAGAGCTTAGGGACAAGGTTGGCTAAACAGAATGTGAAATCATATACTATGGGTGCCATAAAAAGGATTATTGGGTCGGATGACTTGGGAAGATTCCTACATACGACTTTCAAGAAGAGTTAAGTACAGATGTTCAAGAGTCAAGGAGTTAACCATATTATGGGTCAACTGCCTTTTCCAAAGGAAGCCAGAGGAGAGGCCAAATTGGTAAACCCAGTCTTTGTTCCCGCCACACAGTCATTGATGTAGATAGAACAGGTGCACAGACTGTGGGACTTGGATACTGTGGGAATACATCCTGAAGAACCAACCCTTTAAGAAAAATAACTATGGATTTGTATGATCAGTCTGTGGATTTTAAAGATGGACAATATTGGGTTGGATTACCATGGAAACTAAACCATTCTGAGTTACCCGTAGATTACCAGGCTGGTAAGGCTCAGTTAAATTCCCTTTTAGGAAAGTTGAGAGACAAACCAGAACGGCCAACAATACATATTATTTTAAATGATCAATTGAAAAATAATTTACAGAAGTAGAATTCCCTATTAATCACAGAGATGGGCATTATTTACCACATCATGATATACGCAAAGACTCAATAATAACTCCCATTAAGATGGCTCTTAATTATTGTAGTAGTAAAGCGTCCAAAGGATTAGCTAGCTTGAACGATTGCATATACTGTACCTAAACTAACAGAAGTTGCGGAATATGTTAAGATTTACAGAGAAACCATATGCTTCACAGCAGACATTAGCAAGGCTTTCCTCTGAACAGGACTGAGAGAAGAGGAGAGGAAATTTACAAAATTCCTCTGACCTCAACACCCTCATAATAACGATAGTCCTGTGAAAACTTACTGTTTCCGATCCGTGCTCTTTGGCTCATGTGCTAGTCCTTTCCTGCCGTGCAGCACTTTGAAGCATCATTTTGAAAATGCCAAATGCCTAGAAATAGGGAAGGCCTTATATATGGATAACTTACAAGGTGTTGCTAATACAGAGATGGAAGCATTGAAGGCCTATGAAGTACTCAATTCGAATGCGGGAAGGCAAATTTGCCGTTACAGAGCTGGAATACAAATTCACCGCATTTAAGAAATAGAATACATGAGGACTATCCTAATACTGACATTCCCTAAACTCAAAATGTGTTAGGTATTTGACTGGGATACAAGGGTTTATGAAATAAGTTTAAAACCAAGTATGAGGTCCTTGTTAAGTCAGGTCTCCATGTTATTTGACCGGGGCATATGTTTAATACAAGAGGCTTGGTGAGAAAAGTTGGACTGGGTCACTCAATGAGGTGAGATGTGTGTTGAACAATGGGAACATATTATGAATTTGAAAAGGCATCAAGCATATGTATTTCCAGGCAGATAAGCAGTAATGAGCAGTCATATTTGCATATATTTTGAGATGCTTCTCAAAAAGCAACAAGAGATAATTGTAAAATTATTATATCCAAGTCAGAGTTACACCCTACCTCACTGAAATTGGCTTCAATAAAAGTAGGAGCTAAATATGCCAGGTACTTAACCACTACTCTTGACACACAGTTTGAGGATATTTATGTATGGACTGAAGACTGTAAAAGAACTATCTTCCAAATTTAAAGTTATGCATGCATACTCCAATCAAAACCCAACTGATCTGCCCTCCAGAGGTTCGACAGTAAAGACATTGACAAGAGACGACTTGTGGTTTAAAGGTCCTAAATGGTTACTTGCTAAAGTATGGCATGAGCAATAACAGAATAATATTGCTGAGGTTAGTGTTGTAAACCAGGAGCCTGTAGTACCTGCGCCAGATGCGACAGACATCAGTAGATTTTCATCAATAAGACAACTTAAAACTACTAAATTAGTCGTAAAATTTTAAAAAAACTAAAGTGGGGTTTGAGGAGTTTGAATCCATGGAATATTGAGTGAAAAAGTTGCAAATTTAATATTAAGAAGAGATTTTTGACCTTTTTTATGCCATGTCACAAGCAGCAATAATAAACTTATAAAAGATTTAGGATTATTCTTAGACAGAAAGGGTCTGATCAAATGCCGTGGCAGAACAGTAGAGGCTGATGTGCCTCTCCTAACTAGACATCCTGTATTGTTACCAAAGAATGATTATTTTGTACAATTAACTGTTAAGGAAGCCCATGAGGTGTGGTACAGACTTTAGCCCGAGTCAGAGAAAGGTATTGGGTTCCTAGAGATAGACAGATTGAGAAGAAATATCTCACGAATTGCATTATAATTATATACTAGGAATGAACAACGACCATATGACTATCCAGGAACACCTTCTTTACCAAAGGATAGGGTAAGTATAAGTCGTCCCTTTAAGGAAACTTAGTTAATTACACAGGGACAATAACTGTTACTGGTAAGGGAACTCCCCATAAGTTGTATAATGTTTATTTACTTGCACATACACTACGGCAGTCCATCTAGAAAAGGCAGAAGACTTTTCAGGGACTTTCATGAACGTATTCAGAAGATTTGAAGCTAGACGGTCTGTCCTAGTAAATTAATAAGCGACAATGGTGCATGACCTCTATTTTTAAGTATAATGAATAGCCCAAAAGTTAAGTCGACCATGGGAAATAGCAATTGTACATGTCAGTTCATAGCTCCTAGAGCTCCATTTCAAAATGGGTTCATGAAACGAATGGCTGGTATTGTGAACAACTGCCTAAGTGAAACTTTAAACAGAACTCAGATCACCAGAGAAGAGTTAAGGATAGTAATAGCTGAAATTGGGGCTAGAATTAATAATAGATCTTTTACCTATCTGGATGACACTAGTCTCTCATATGAAGCCTTGACACCAGCTCATGTGTTGTATGGCAGAAGGCTCCATCCTTGTGTTGATATCCAGGAGGAAATAAACGATCCCAACATCGAGGATAATGAACTAGGGCAATACTCTATCTGCGTGAGGGATACCAACATTTAAAAATGGTGTTGGACCTTTAAAATAGGCACTGGAACAAAGATTATCTTTTAAGCCTAAGAGAAAGGTTTCGTGGGGCTCAAGCTGCCAGTAACAAGTCCTTTATAAACATAAAAGATGCGGTCTTAGTGAAAACAAACAATCCTAGATCCCAGTGGCCATTAGCTAAAGTCATCTTCACACATCCAGATTCGGAGGGGGTGGTGAGACTTGTCAAAATTAAATGTAGAGGACATGTCAGCATAAAAACCATCGACAAACTGGCGCCCTTGAGTTATCGGTTTGTTCTGAGATAGTGAATAGAGGAGAGCAATTGAGACAAGATGCGTGACCTAGAAGAGCCGCCGCACAGGGTTCTCGAGACTTGCGGAGAGATCTTTTGGCTAGTGGTCATATTACATGATAGTGTGTATCATTTTTCATCCGGCCCCAAAACTGTGGAAACTCTTTTTGCCCAGAGGAAGTTATCCTGTGTGTAGCAGTATGTGCCCTCCTTTTGATATAATTATTCCTGTTAAAAGTAGAGGATGTTCAGTGATGGTTCAGCGGTTAATAACCCAGGGATTTGCTCTAGTTTTCTGGTTAATAGACTTGATTATTGAAAATTAAATGCTACTGTGTTCAACCTTTTATAGACAACTGTAAAGTAAATATGTGTATAAATACTTTTAATGACAGGAATATTCCATGTACCTGACTGTGAATGCTTGGTATGGTGACGTGGAAAATGGAAGAAAGTGTTATATCTTAATGTAGATAAAAGGAATAATTGAACTAAATTATTAATTAAAACTAAGATAACCTTGTTAAGTTACACCTTCATTGTAAATTTCCTGAAGTAATTCATTGTATTTAACTAACTGTAATTTAACACCAAGTGGCATCTCTGAATCAAATGAAGGAGGGAAATTCGCTAATTTTCAGTCAGTTCCTAAGTCTCGCTCAAGCAGCACACTGTACATAGATGGCACCAGGATGCTTGAATAGACCCACGCAACCCTACCAAGACCCCAAACCCGTCGTCATCTGTCATTCCGACTATATCTAGCTAAGTATCCTTAGAGATTTGGCCCTACTGAGGGGAAATAGCTAGGATATAAAGAGATAATAAAAGGTGCGTTAGGCTGTTAGTCATACCTGACACATTTTAAGAGACTTGATAGCAGAATACCCTCAGAACCGAAGAAATTTCTGAGTTTTTTTTTATTATTATTTTTATGCAAGGAACAAGGAACCAAAGGCCATGGGCCAGCATACTGCACCTTCCAAGAAAAATAAAAACAATACGAAAGAGAGCCAAATTCAAGATCCGCTCATTTCTAGATGCCTGGACATACTGCGTTTGAAAGACTAGAGATCATAGGAAGTAGGAAATACAGACAGAGGAAGACAGTTCCTGAGTTGACCAGTGGCTTAAAACGGTTAACTCTTGCATTACAGAGTTGGACAGAAAAGGGATGAGAGTTTGTTGCTAGACGGGTGCTACGTGCCTGTCGTAGAGGTGGAGGGATGGAAGCAGACAGCTCAGGGAAACAGTTACCGTTGATGTAGCGATAGAAAAGAGAAAAAGATGCAATAGTGCGGCAAAGAGACAGAGGTTGAAGGGAATCAGTAAGAGGAGGAGAGTTAATGAGACGAAAAGTCTTTGACTCCACCCTATTGAGATAAGCTGTTGGGAGCTTTCCCACACATGAAAGTTGTACTACACACAGGGACGAATAAAACCCGTGTATAAAAAGTCAACAACTATGCAGGGGTAAAGAAAGTTCGGAGTCGGCTTAGCACACCTAATCTCCTTGAAGCAGATTTCACAAGAGAAGTAATATGTTCTTTCCAAGATAAATTCTGATGTATGAAACCCCAAGCATGTTCAAGGATGATTCAGAACTGAGCTGGACATTATTAAACATTAGTGGGTAATCCTGTGGAAAATTTTGCCAGGTTGATAGGTGTAAGAACTGAGTCTTTGATGCATTGAAGACAATAAGATAATTTTTACCCCAATCAGAGATACAAGCCAAGTCAGACATTAAGTGTGCCATAGCCTCATCCCTTGTTTGTTGAAGTAACTGCTGAGATGGACGTTGCGGGAACCTAATGTTTTATCAGTAGAAGAAATAGCTACAGAGCCATCAGAGTAGAAAAGAGGAGGGAAGGATGTTGAGGTAAAAATGTTAGAAGGGTTTTTGGCAAGGTGCCAGAAGGAGCGAGAAGAATTCGAGTTGGAGAGTTGAGAGCATTTAGCACGGATGAAATTATTTTTAGCAGAGCGAAGAACAGACTTAACACGATTCCGCGAAGAAACATAAAAAGATGTGATTCAGGGGTGGGTTGGCTCCGGTACCATTTATAGGCCCTCTCCTTGTTTCGGAGAGCATTAGAACAAGCGTGATTAAACCAAGGCTTTCTTGCATAGTCAAAGGATATGAGAAAGGAAAGTATGCTTCCATGCCCGAGAGAATAACCTCCGTAATGCGCAAGGCACACTCAGACGGCTCCCGGCCATGGAAGCAATAATCATTCCAAGGAAAATTAAAGAAGTACTGCCTGACGGCGTCCCAATCCGCAGCACCAAAGTGCCACAGACGGCGTTTCTTTGGAGGGTCCACAGGCAGTACCAGAGCGATAGGTCAGGATAAGGTAATAAGGTTATGATCGGAGGAGCCCAACGGAGAGAAAAGATTAGCAGTGTAAGCAGAAGGATTAGTTGTTAGGAAGAGGTCAAGTATGTTGGAACTCTCTCCAAGGCGGTCAGGGACATGGGTAGGGTGCTGTACAAGCTGCTCTAGGTCATTAAGGATAGAAAAGATGTAGGCTTGTTTACCATGTGGATCAGTGAAAGGAGAGGAGAGCCAAAGGTGGTGGTGAACATTGAAATCTCCTAGAATGGAGATTGCAAAGAAAGGAAAAATGGATAGAATGTGTTCCATCATAGAAGTAAGATAGTCATAGAATTTTTGATAGTCAGTAGAACTAGGAGATAAGTAAACAGCGCAAATATATGTAGTCAGAGAAAGACATGTGAGCCGAAGCCAGAGAGTAGAGAATACAGACGAATCAAGTTCAGGAACACAAGAGCAAGATAGATCGTTGCGCACATATACACAACAGCCACCTTTGGCTTTGAAATGAGAATAGGGAAAGTAGGAGGATATAAAGAAAAGGGTTTGCTGTCAGTTGCCTCAGACAGCTGAGTCTTGGTGAGGAAGAGAAGGTGAGGTTTAGAGGAGGAGAGGTGGTGCTCAACAGAGCGATAGTTAGATGAAAGGTAGCGAATGTTGCAGAAATGAAGAAGGAGAGAGTCAGACAGTGGTTCAAAGCAGCTCCCAGAGTGGTTACCGGGAGAGGGGCGAATGATGGGGACATTTATGGTCCCCCCCCCCTTGGGACTCTGAGGCTGGGTGTTTCGACACCATTTTTGTCAGTTCTGAGAAGGAAGTGTAGTGTGTAGCGTGCGTGTAGTTTGGTGTTGACAGTTGGAAAGACTTGTATTGGAAACCATGCTGGCCTACCCTCTGTGTTACTGAGACACTGAAGAAGTTCACCAAAGGGGGATGGTCAGGAACTAGTCCCGAGGGCCGATGAAACGGGAGCTCCAGCTCTCCGTGTCATCAGCTTTCCATCCACTTTGGGAGTACTGCCCTGCTCTACTGGTGCTACAGTCTACTCCATGTACTGTTGTTCATGAAGTACCGTTAACAATAAATTGTGCTGATGTTGAATTAGTGGGCAGGACTGGGAATATATTACTTTAAGCCCATCATGTTTCAAAGTGATCTACTTTTATTTACATATGCAGAGGTAACATTGTGAAGTAATAAATCACAAATATTTCGTATGTGAGAGTAGCTGTACAAACATATTTTATACTTAAGTGCCACTCTCAAGTTATGTACATTTGTAGTTCATCTAATCATCAACGGTAATTGAGAATTGCATTGGAAATCTTGCATCGGAAAATATCATACTGATAGTTGTAAAAATAATTCATAGTAATGAAATACTACTACTCTACTACTACTACTACTTTTAATTATATTATAATTACCTCCATCATCATCATCATTATCATTCATAATTTGTCCACTGATGGAGAAAGCTTTCCCTCTAACTCTAGCCAATTGTTTGTTAGCCTGTACCATCACATCAGAGTTAATCTACAATTACCCCTCTCCATCTTGTTCATTGTCTGCCTCCTTCTCTCTCACTCCATTTTTCTACTGCCACTCAGTAATCCTGCGTTGCCCATCTGTTATCTTTTCTGCAAAGGATGTGTCTTGCCCATATTCAATCAGGACTATTTTTTTTTCTTTTAGAGCAGAAGATGAATTCTGCAATATTGTTTGCTCCCATTTCCGGGAGCATCTAATCCATAAAAATTGCTTAGTTTATAATTATCAAGAATTATGTCTATCGTTTCAGCCAAAGGAACATTAGTAAACAGAGACTCTATATCATAACTGGTCATAACGTAATGAGTGGGAAGTGTTAAAGATAAAATTTCATCCACAAATGCTTTTGAATTGGGAATTGTATACTCATTTGTAGTCACGGGAGACACAACTGGAAGCAAAAAGTAGCTAAATTAAATTGGTTAAATATGTTAAAATGCCTTCCTATGGAGAAATCAGCTATCAGTTTCGCAATTTGGTACTTGAAGAATTTAAAAAAAAAAAAAAAGATTTCCGTCTGTAAATTTTAGGGTTATACTTACTAATGACTTTAAGATAAAGAATTTTTTCAGTCACAAAGATAGGGTACTTACTTCCCTATGTTCAGATGTTGTTTACCAATTTACATGTCCTAGCTGTAAGGCTGGGTATATTGGATGTACAACTCGTTCATTCAAAATAAGAATATCTGAACATATGCGAAAGAGCTACAGAACAGGGCAATATTTACATCAGATGGGATTTTCAGCTATTAGAGAGCATTCATTAAGCCACGACCACCCTTTCTCTTACAATGATTTTCAGGTAGTAGTAAAATTCAGTAATTCAGCTGATACATTACTAGGGGAAAAATTACTAATAGAAAAGTATAGGCCAGAAATTAATGTGGCTAATAGTACGTAATGGATTCTTTGTTCGAACCTTTAGGTGATGTTGATCTGTTTGCTTTAGTTTGTGGGGGGTCAGTGTTCGAACAGACAAGTGTTGTTTCGGTTTGGGGGTTTGAGTAGACTTTGTGTCTTCCCTGAGTGGTTCTTGGCATTTCTTTTCGAGCTTTTGTACGGGAAGGAGGGTTGATATATATATATATATATAATTAGACACCAATGTGTAATGGTAATCTTATATTTGATATTATACCACTTCAGCTTAGAGTCCAGTGTGTACTCTTATATTCGATATTATACCAGTTCAGCTTTTCTTTACTGTTACAGTGCCTTGATCTGTGTTGGCAAGCAGTGAAGCACCGCAACTGTATGAATCCATCGGACTTTCTGCTACATCTGCGGGTTCTCTACACCTGAAACCCTGAAGAGTAATTACATGGTATGTCAAAAGTGTTTACAAGTATTACTTCAAATGTCCTATTGGCAATCAAGACAAGAAGTGGGCACCCCATGTTGCATGCAAGCTCGCTGTAAAGCACATGAAACGGCCATCAGGTATGCCTTTCGCTGCACCAATGGTTTGGCGCGAACCATATGATCACTGTTCTGACTGCTTCATTTGCCTCACTAACACCGCAGGGTATTCACTTAAAACTCGGTCCAAGATCAGGTATCATTACGTACCTTATCTAAGGCAAGCACCCCACGGCCCTGAGCTTCCAGTTCCAAATCCTCCATTAGTACCACAAGTGAATCAGAATCTAGTAAGGAGGGGTGTTGCATGAGTGCCTACTTTCAAGAAGATTTAGAGAGCAAAGAGCCACACTCCACACCTCATGTCAGGTAGAGCTGCATGACCTTATAAGAGACCTAAACTCCCCCCAAGGAGAAAAATGGATTTCCTTGGATCTCGACTCAAGCAATGGGACATGCTACAAGGTGGAGTTTGTACTACCACATTCCATCATAGACATGAAAAGGTCTCAATGTACTTCAAGATAGATGACATCCTTTGTTACTGTTATGATGTTGTATCGTTAATCCTTTGTAAGTCTCGTCCTTATCAAAAAGGAAAATGCCGGTTGTTCATAGATTCTGGGAAGAATGAATTGAAGGCAGTCCTTCTCCATGATGGAAATTAGCTTCCTTCTGTTCCAATTGTGCATGCCCACGGAATGAATGAAAGTTATGAAACTATGAGTATTCTGTTGACCGCTGCTAGCTATAAAACATATCAGTGGAGCATTTGTGGGGATCTGAAAGTGATCTGCTTGGTTCTAGGACTTTAGCAAGGTTACACAAAGCACATGTGTTTTCTCTGTTCGTGGAACAGCAGAGCAGACGCTAAGCATTACTCACAAAAGGAATGCCCAGTGTGACCGAAAGATATGACTTGAAGATTCAGCTGTCTTAACAAACCTCTTTTTGAACCTGAGAAGGTATTCTTGCCTCCGCTTTATTTGAAACTTTGATGAAGAACTTTGTGATGCCATGGATCAAGATGGTGCTGGCTCCCAATGCTTGCTGACGAAGTTCCAAGGCATTGTATCTAAGACCAAAGTAAAAACATGTTTTTTCAGTAGTTCCTCAAATTCATCTTATACTCACTGATCAGGATTTTTTAAAGAGTTTATCTGAGCTGGAAAGGGCTGCCTGGGGAGGTTCATGGTTCTTACTAAGAATTACCATGGAAATTTTCGAGCATCGAATTATGAGGAGCTTGTGGACGAGATGTTAAAGAGTTACTATGCACTCGGTGCTCGAAAGTCGCTCAAGATAAATTTATTCCATTCACATTTGGACTTCTTTCTACTTATTCTTGGCAGTGTCAGTGATTAACGGGGCGAAAGGTTTCACCACGAAATTGTCATATTGGAAATCCGATATCAAGGCCGATTCAGTCCAGACATGATGAGCGACTATTGTTGGACTTTACAGCGTGAGAGTAATTGCTCCTACAAACGCAAAATGCAGAGGCACTTCAAATGTGCAACGGTCAAGTAATAATGTTTTATACATAAATCGGTTTGTGCTTAGTATATGATATAAACTAAAGACTAAGTATATTATTTTTGTAACAATATATAGACTTATTGACACTTAATCGATGAATTTGCATGTTTCATTATTTTCCCTCACTTATGATGTAGTACTCGTAGGTCAAGGTTACGTGATAGCCAAATTTAAGGGTCAGTTTAGAAATTGGGGAGAACAAACTAGTTAAAACAAGTGAGAATAAATCAGAACCATTTTGGCCGTTGCCCAGTATATTTAATTGCTAAAGCTGATGCCTGAACTTATGGGGAAAAAAAAAATGTTACGAAACAAAATCGTTTTAAATTAGATTTCTTATTGAGGCGTTCACTTATTACAACCAAACACTCCTTTGATAAACTTGAGATTCCAAGGGATTCCAATGCCTTTATGGGTGAGTTTTTAGTTGATAACTAAATTTAACTGAATGATTGCATCACATGCAGGAAGGATTTCAAGTCAAGTTCTTCACGTAGGAGTAGTTCTTAGCTTCTGCTTAGCTGGACGGTTGGGTCGGGCCAGGCCGCTCATTTCCTAACTTATCTAAGAGTATACATAGCTTACTTGCTCATAATAACAGTATTCTCCGTAATGCCAGTATGTCTTTAGGGTGAGGAAGTGAGCAAATTTAGAGTCTGTCTCAGAAGTACGACACCATTACCTGGAGCATCTCCGTATATATGAAGCTCAGTTTCATTTTCTCTTCAATTTAGTTCCACCCTTCTGCAGGCTGCTAATCTGTCGTCAATTAAGATGCGTAGATTCCTTTCTTTCATTTCAATTTAATTTTTTCTAGTTGTCCTTTCATTCATTTCATGAATTAGACCACTGTACTACTTCAATTAATTACATTTTCATTTCTGCACCACATTCCTTAGCAAGTATCATTGCAGAGGGATGTGCAAGACCTCAAACCATCGTGTTCCTTGTTTCTTGCCTAGCCACTAACCTGTCCAGATTATCCTTCTCAAACTATAATACATCAGCCCAAGCTCCTCAGAAACCATAATAATAATAATAATAATAATAATAATAATGATAATAATAATAATCTACCTATCTATCACCAGACGCCTCAATCCCGTTAGGGGTGGCCACAAACAAATCGCCTCCATGTTGCTCTGTCCCCCACCATTTCACTGCCCTGCTCCCAGCTCACACTCCCTTCTCTCATATACCTCTCCACTCCATCCCTTCATCTCATCCTTTGCCTCCCCCTCCCTCTCCCCCCCTCCACCTCACTCACATACACTCTCCTCGTCAGTCTCTCACTCTCCATCCTCTCCACATGACCAAACCACCTTAATGTGTTTCTCCTAACACTTCCTATCACATCCATATCCACACCACAGTGGTCCTTCACTTCCTCATTTGTCAGTCTGTCTCTCCATGTGACTCCATATGCTCCTCTCAAGTAACTTATGCCCACTGCTCTCACTCTTGACTTTTGTCCCTCTAACAGGGTCCAAGCTTCACTTCCATACGTTAGAGCTGGTATCACAATACTGTCATGTAGCAGCTTATTCACTTCCATGCCCACTTCCCTGTTTCTTATCACTGCCTTCAAGGAACCAGCAACCTTTCTTCCCTGCTGCACCTTTTCAAGCACTTCACCCTCTAAACTTCGATTCTTACTCATCACACTACCCAAGTACTTAAACGTACTCACATTCTCCATATCCTCCCCATCCAATCTCACTATACATTCACTGACTTCACCTCTCTCGAAGACCATCACTTTACTGTTCCCTACAATCTCCTTTAGATTCCATTTCTTACACACTCTCCCAAACTCATCTACCAAGCCCTGCAACTCCCCTACATCTTCACTTAACAACACAGTATCATCTGCAAACAAGAGTACAGGGAGTTTCCCAACACTGCTCTCTCTCACTAGGGCTGCCCCGATATCCACTGCCCTACCTTGTATCTCTTTTATAACCCCATCCATATACAGATTGAACAACCATGGAGACATGACACATCCTTGTTTCAATCCAACCTTCAGATGGAAAAATTCACTCAGTTTACCATCCACACGCACTGTAGCCTTTTATACATACTCTTCACGGCCTTCAACAACTTCCCATCTACTCCATATATTCTTCATACTTTCCACAATCCTTGTCTATCCACCCTGTCATATGCTTTCTCCAAATCCATGAAGGCTGCATACAACTTCTTTCCCTTCTCTAGAAACTTATCCACTAGAGATCTAAGAATGAATATCTGATCCACACAACCTCTTCCCTTCCTAAACCTCCCTGTTTTTCTCGTACTAATTCCTCTGTTATTTCCCTAACTCTGTCAATGAGTATCCTACCATATACGTTTCCTATTACACTTAGAAGGCAAATGCCCCTATGATTACCACACACTTCATTTTCCCCTTATCCTTTGTAGATGGGAATAATTATACCTGACTTCCAATCCTCCAGGACTCTACCTCCCTTCCAAGCCAATCTGCACACCTTCCACATTCATTCTATTACTATCTCTCCTCCACACTTCAACATTTCACCACACACTCCATCAATTCCTGGGGCTTTCCCCATTTTAACTTTCTTCAGTGCTTCAACAACTTCCATCCTACTGATTTCTTCCTCTCTTCTCACACCCCTCCTTCTCCCAGCCGTTCCCCAGCCACTTACACTTGCATTACTTTCATTCTCTATGTTTAACAATTCATTTAAGTGTTCCCTCCATCTGTTCACTTTTTCTCCCTTCTCCACTAGTAATCTACCATTTTTATCTTTCATTCTCCAACTAACTACTTTGGCACCCTGTCAAACTCTCTTTACCTCTTTCCAGAACATTTTCTTACATTCCCTCCATTTTGCACTCAAATTTCTTCCAAATTCCTCATTCACTCTCTTCTTACTCTTTCTTACTAATCTTTTCACCTCTCTCCTCCTCTCTACATATAACTCTCTCTTCCATCTCTCTACTTCTTCAATGCCCATGTTCCTCATCCACTCACTATATGGTTTCTTCTTATGTGCCACAGCCTCTCTCACCTCTTCAGTCCACCATACTGTTCCCTGAACCCCCTTTCGTCTTCTCTTCACCCCACATAGCAGCTCACATGTTGCACAGATTTCTTCTGTGAATATCTTGCACACACCTTCCACGTCCCCCATCTGCTCCAATCTATTTTTACCCAATCACTCCTCCACTTCCCTTTAATATTCTGCCTTTTTTCCATCCTCTTGTAACTTTTCTACCCTCCTTGTAAGAACTACTTCCTCCTGTCCTTCCCTTCTTCTCTTCCTTCATTTTGTCTGGACTCTGATTTTGACCACCAGCAAGTGGTGGTCCGAAAGTCCACTCCCAAAACCTCTATATAATCTTGCATCCATTACACACCTCCTTATCCTTTCATCCACACACACATAATCAATCATTGCCTTCCAGTCATTCAGTTCACCTTCCACCCTTCTTATCACTCGCCACGTATACCTATGGATCATTTTGTGCCTGAAGAGGGTATTAGCTATCACCAACCCCCTCCTTGCACAAATGACCACTAAAGCACTACCATTCTCACCCATCTCTGCAGGCACACCCCACTCACCAACCACTCCATCCACCTTCACATTCCCTACTTTTCCATTCATATATCCAATCACAAACACTCTCTCATCCCTGTCAAAATATTCCAGGCACGCTTCCAAGTTTGTCCAAAACTCTTCTCTCGCTCTCCTTGCACGATCTCGCGTTGGCGCATGCACGCACACAGTCATCCACATTTGTAGTCCAACCTTCACTCTTACCCACACAATCCTTGAGCCAACTGATCCATTCTCTCTTATATTCTCCTTCCATCTGTTACTCACAACAATACACACTCCTTCTTTTGCCCTCTCATTCTCACTTACTCCAGCACATATACCCCATCCATACTCCCATTCTCTTACACTTTCACCTCTTCATTTGGTTTCAGTTAATCCACATGCATCCACTTTCGCACCCTCAAGCACCTGTACAATCTCTCTTTCTTTAACCTCATCATTTATACCCCTTACATTCCACGTCGCTATCCGTACCAAGTCCTTTGTCCGGTCCTTAGTTGTCATCTTTTGGTCAGTCCTGGTCCGAGGCTTCTTGTTCTTTTTCATCCCGAGGAATTCTTGCTGCCTCAAGATAATTTGATTCAGTTTAGGAAGGACACTTATAAATTAAAGAGTAAGCGAAGGTTTTGTCTTACCCACGAGTCTCAATATCTGGAAGTACCAAGGCTAAGAGGGAACTGACGCTGTGTAAGTGAAGGTATTATAATCCACCCAAACCTCTCAGGGTTCTCATAAGCACGACATACTGCAGTCTCTGTATGATATCACGACTGCATGATAATCATCTCACCACCACAGTTTAGCTTACTGAAAAATGTCAAATGTCGCTATTTCTTGGGGTACTTCTAGACTTTTCTCTATTTATTGCATAATGTTTGTTAAAATTTTGTCTTATCACGTATTTTGTTTGTTCACCATGAAGATTACATTCACATACCAAGTTATGAATTTCTATAGGTTCTACCATTTCACTCATTTACAATGTATTTCTCTTTTCACTGTCATTTAACTACTGAAAATGCAGTTAGCCAGTAAGCAAAGGAAGCTCATATATTTTCAGTGTCCAAGTGATTGTGGATGACTGAAGTGGTGGGTCGGGTGAAGGGGCCGTTAGGGTGGGAGAGGCACCAGTGTTCCAGCCGAACCTGGGAGCATTACGCTTAAGACAGTGGCATGAAAAGCCACAGCATATAAGTACATATCCTGTGTCACTGTTCTGGAAATAGATACTGTATATTTGCCTCGAAGCAGAGTTGTGATTACTAATGGTATATATTTCTCTTGCGATCTATTTAGAACTTACACTTCTAGCAAAAAAATAAGCTTCAAAGACATTAGGTGTCTTAGCCGACTCCATGCTTTGTGAAATCTCATTCATCTGCTGAGAACGTACACATATGTCCACATGTGGAGTACAGTTTTCACGCGTTGGAGAGTTCACCACGTGTACAAGGCTTGTAGCAGGGAGAAATCAAGCTTTTTATCTCATGAGCTCAACCTTTCTCCCCCCCCCCTTTTCTTTCTCTCTCTTTCTCTCTCTCGCGTTACTAAATGTCTCGTCTCTCTGAATCTAAACTCGCTGCTTGCATTCTTTCCTCATTACGGCAGGCACGCAACATTAACCTAGCTAAATAATCGCACCCCATTTCATACCAGTGCCAGATTTAACCAGTACAGGTCACGTCTGGAACTATCTTCTTTAGCCTATTATCCCAATGTTTAAAACCTTTTTTTTTTTTTACACAATGTTCCTGGACATTCGAAAAGAACGAGTCTAGAAAATGAATATAAAGTTGTTCAGGTTTCTGCGGAATGGGCGATGTTGGAGACGCTCAGTCTTCATGTTTTTTTTTTTTTTAAATTATGAAACAGACCACTTCCACGCACACTAACACATACATATTCCTCCATTATTCTGTAGTACCAAGTCCACCCTGACCCGCAAACACTAACAGAAGTATACAGTACGAGTATTTTCAATTCATTCATTCCATCCTATCTCTCAGGCCCGTAGTTGAGGGGGGGGGGGGTCAGAAGGGTCTGACAATATTCCAACCTTCCTAAAGGTTCACATTCACACGGTCTGTTTTATTAGTATCATTGCAAAAAGATTCACCCTCCGTTATTCAGAAGTTTTGTGTTGTTTCACAACGTCGCTTTGGCATACACACAGACTTCAGTGCTAAACATGCATCAGACCTTTGACTAGCTCGCTGCCATGGAAGTCTAGGTTCAGCAGAAACGACATTCCCCCCTCCTTCAATAAGTTTGGTTACGGGCCTGTTTCTGTAGTAAATCTTGTAATCTTCTCTCTCCCTCCCCCCCCCTCTCTCTCTCTCTCTCTCTCTCTCTCTCTTCCCAGTCATGTCATCACCTTCCTATCTGAGGCATTCCATGTCGGACAGCAATATTCCTGAGCATCTCCTCATATTCCTTACTCTGAAATACCAAAAAAGAACCTTAATTTTCGTAAATATGTGAGCGGACAATATTAATTTAAAAGAAAGGAGACACTAGCATAGAAAATTTATTATGTACGATCGGAAAGGGATTTTATTTATTTTATTTTTTTAATGCAAGGAACAAGAAAGAAAAGGCAAGAAGCCTGCAAGACTGTTCCCTCCAAGAAGAAACAAAAACAAGATAACAGAACCAAATTCGATATCCGTTCATTTCGAGATGCCTGGACTCTGCGTCTGAAAGACTGGAGGTTACAGGCAGTGGGAAATACGGGCAGAGAAAGACAGTGACTGGGAGCAACGGTTACCTCTTGCATTTTTTTTTTAATGCAAGGAAGAAGGAACCAAAGGCCATGGGCCCGCATACTGTTCCTTCCGAGAAAAGACAAAAACAATATGAAAGAGAGCCAAATTCAAGATCCATTCATTTCGAGATGCATGGACACACTGCGTTTGAAAGACTGGAGCAGGAAATACAGACAGAAGAAAACCGTTCCAGAGTTGACCAGTTGCATAAATGAAGGACTGGGAGTAACGGTTAAGTCTTGCATTAGAGAGTAGAAAAGGGATGAGAGTTTGTTGCTAGACGGGTGCTACGTGCCCGTCGTAGAGGTGGAGGGATGCAAGCAGACAGTTCGGGGGGAAAGTGACTGTTGAAGTAGCGATAGAAAAGAGATAAAGATGCAACAATGTGGCGAAGAGACAGAGGTTGAAGGAAGCCGGTAAGAGGAGGAGAGTTAATGAAACGAAAAGCCTTTGACTCCACCCTACTAAGAAGAGCTGCAAGTGGAGAGCCTCCCCACACATGAGAGTTGTACTCCATACAGGGACGAATAAAACCCGTGCATCAGGTCAACAACTGTGCAGGGGAAAAGAAGGTTCGGAGTTGGCTTAGCACACCTAATCTCTTGGAAGCAAATTTCACAAGAGATGTAATATGTTCTTTCCAAGATAAATCCTGAGTAAATGTAACTCCAAGCACGTTCAAGGATGATGCAGGACTGAGCTGGACATTATTAAGCATTAGTTGGTAATCCTGTGGAAGATTTTGTCGGGTTGATAGGTGTAAGAACTGAGTCACTGATGCATTAAAACAAGATTATTTTTACCCCAATCAGAGATACGAGCCAAGTCAGACATTAGATGTGCCATAGCCTCATCCCTTGTTTGTTAAAGTAACTGCTGAGATGGACGTTGCGGGAACCGAATGGATAGGTGAAGGGTGGAATCATCAGCATATGGGTGGATACCGTTAGATGTACAGCTTAGAAGGTCATTGATGAATAAAAGGAAGGGAGTTGGTGATAGGACAGAGCCCTGAGGAACACCACTGTTGATAGATCTAGGAGAAGATCGATGGCCGTCTACAACAGCGGCTATAAAACGACCAGAAAGGAAGCTAGAGATGAAGGCACAGATAGAAGGGTAGAAACCCTAAGAGGGCAGTTTGGAAATTAAAGATTTATGCCAGACTCGATCGAAAGCCTTTGAGATGTTAAGTGCATGCCAAAGCTTTCGCCAGTCCCGAAAGGAGGATGACCAGGAGTCTGAAATGTAGGTGAGATGAATGCTAGTGGAGCGTCCCTGACCGAACCCATACTGACGATCAGAAAGAAGGTTGTGATATGAAAGATGCTTTAAGATTTTTCTGTTAAGAAATGACACGAAAACTTTTGAGACACAGGATGTTAAAGCAATTGGACTATAGTTAGAGGGTTGGGAATGGTCACCCTTCTTTGGGAGTGGCTGAATGAGAGCAAACTTCTAGTAAGAAGGAAAGGTACAAGTTGATAGACAAAGGCGAAAGAGTTTACCTGGGCAGGGTATAAGCACAGAAGCACAGAGTGTTGAACAGAGAAGGGATGAAAGTTTGTTGTTAGACGGGTACTACGCACTTGTCTTAGCGGTATAGGTATGCAGTCAAATCGCTCAGAGAAACAGTGACCATTGACGTAGCAAGAGAAAAGAGATAAAGATGAAAGGTGTGGCGAAGAGACAGAGGTTGATGGGAGTCAGTAAAAAGAGGAGAACTAATGAGACGAAAAGCCTTTGACTACCTTTTTGAGAAAAGCTGTATGTGGGAAGTCTCCACACACATGAGAGCTGTACTCTACACAGGGGCTAATAAAACCCTTGTATAAAGTAAACAACTGAGCGAGGGTAAAGAAAACAACGAGTTGGCTTAACACAGCTAATCTCTTGGAAGCAAATTTTACTCTAGAGGTAATATGACCTTTCCAAGATAAAACCTGAGATCATGAAACCCCAAGTATGTTTAAAGATGATACATGATGTAGGTGGGTATTGCTAAAATTAGAGGATTCTCCTGCGCAAGACACTGACATTTTGGAAGATGTACGAACTGAGTTTCTGAAGTATTAAAATCAACAAGATTACTTTTCCCCAATCAGAGCTGTGAGCCAAGTTAGACATTAGGTGGCCCATAGCCTCATTTCTTGTTTGTTGAAGTAACTCCTGAGATGGACGCTATGGGAAATGAATGGAAAGGTGAATGGTGGAGTCAGCAGCATGTAAGTGGATAGGGTTAAGTGCACAGCTCAGAAGGGCATTGATAAATAGAAGGAAGAGAGTTCATAGGACAGAACCCTGAAGAATACCACTATTGATAGCTCTAGGAGAACGGTGGCCATCTACAACAGCAGCTATCTACCGACGGAAGGAAGCTAGAGATGGAGGCACGGATAGGACAGAAATCGTAAGAGGGCAGTTCAGAAATAAAAAATTTAGGCCAGACTCAATCGAAAGCTTTTGAGATGGCTAGTGCAATGGCAAAGCTTTTGACAAAGTCCTGAAAAGAGGATGACCAGGAGAGTGAAAGGCAGGTGAGGAGATCACCAGTGGAGAGTCCTTGGTGGAAACCATACTGACGACCAGAATGAAGGTTGTGGTAGGAAAGATGCTTTAACCTGCTCCGTCCCCCCGACGTACAATGCACGTCACACCCTAACCCATCTCTCACTCCCCCCGACGTGCATGGTACATTAGTTAAGTGCAAGGCCCGTCGTTCGCGGATTTTTCATGATTTGCGGGTGATTTTTGGTAGGAATGTGTGGGAGACCTTCCTCTACCCCTAGCCAGGTGGCAACATTGCCAGACCCTGTGCAACCCACCCTTTTGGGGTGAGCCATTTTCTCGCAACTCACCTGTTAGCAGTGACCTGGCCAGTAAAGACACATAGCACCACGGTCTTCCAACGACGAAATTCAAGGCGAAAGTGATTCCTGATGTGAAGGACAAAGATTACATGGCACCAAAGTTAGTAATGAACAGAAGTAACATCGCCAAGGTAGGTGCGATATGTTGTGTTTGGTAAGGGAACAACGCTTATATCGCCTATATTATTGTTTGAAAAGCAATATAATCTTGTACTACATATAAATTCGTTCCAAATAAATAAATATCTACGAGGCTGTGTGATTTTGGTTGTTTCCCTTGCATAGGGAGCGTCTTTTATGGAGTGCGGCATCATAGAAACCGTTATTCAGGTGAGGGACCCCTTACCTGTTTAGGATATTTTTCACTTGAGGTGAGCGCTTTCTCGCTGAATTTTCGATGTTTCTCACCAAAAGTGAATGTTTGAGCAAAAAAAAGACAAGTTGAAAATCGGACAGGTTTGGAGAGTGGGTTGGGTAAATAAGCAGTTGGGACGGGGTGGGATAAAATTTGTTTGTAAATAGTAGACTCAAAAACTTTTAAAATACAGAATGATAAATCTATTGGTGATAGTTACAGGGCTGGAAATGGTCGCCCCTCTTTAGGACAGGCCTAAAGAGAGCAAACTTTCAGCATGGAAAGGTACAAGTTGACAAAGGCAAAGGAGTTTACCTGGGCAGGGTATAAACGCAGAAGCACAATTCTTCAGGGCAAGAGGAGGGACCCATTCAGGTGCATATGCCTTGTTAGTATTGAGGCCAGTGATGGCAGAAAGTACATCAATTGAGGAAATTTTAATATCAGACATAAGGAAGTTAGACGGCGAGGGGAGTGATGGAAAAACAGCACCGGTATTGTCTAAGTTGGAATTGGTGGAAAAAGTCTGAGCAGAGTTCTGCTTTATCACTAGAAGAAATAGCTGCAAGGCCTTCAGAGTGGAAAAGAATGCTTCTAGCCTCGAATCATTTATGTCAATGGTTCTCGGCCTTTTTAGGGTGGTGCCTTGTATAACAGTTGGCACAAAATTTCTCTCCCCTCCCTCTCATCTCTTTTATCAACCACATGACCAGTTATTTTAGTGATTGGTCGTGTTGGCTGCCCAGCAATTCTTGGCTGAATGTCCCAGTCTTGAGAATGCTCACTGTTGATACCTCTCCAGGTTTAAAGCAGGAGATGGAGCTTACCTTATACTTGTCAGTCCTTAAAGAGGAGGCGTTTATGACTGGTCGAGCCACTTTCTTGTCTATTGAGGAAACAAGCTTGTCTTGTCAGTTAAGCTGTTTTTATATATAACTGTTAACTTTAGTTAGATTTTGCATGGTTTCGTGGTGTGTTTTTGACATTCTCTGAATTTCAAATGTAAGGCCTATTTTGTCTGCGTCATTATATATTGTATCGTATCGTATTTAAATAATATATTCAAGCTGTGTATATGTCTATCTATTTGTGTGTTTGTTTGTTTCTTTTACGAGAACTATTAATAATCGATCTAACTCTTTTAACATTTGGTAGGTTAAGTCCAGTGAGTGTCAGAATTCCCCCCCCCCACACACACACACGAAAGAATGGCAGTCATGCGCGACACGACGGCACAGAGTTGTGGGAAATTGCTATATGCAAACAATGCACAAATATATTTTTTGTTTCGAGTTTTGGTAAAAATTGGTCATTGTGGGCTCCATAATGGTGTGGAAACAAAGATAATCGTATTTCAAATATCTTGTGATTGAAAGGCTTTTAGTTAGCCTCGCAAATTTTTGTGGGCAAGCACTAGCATCTTTGTTTGTTCTCTAGGTCAGTAGCAACAGGGATATTTGATGTTATAATGCCACGATGTTTTACTGAAATTAGTCAGTCAGTCTAACCAGTATATGCACCTGATACTTTCTTACTGAATGAAGTAGAGAACTAAGATTTTTTTCCCCCCTATACATAGGATATTTAGTGATGTTCTTTACACTGATTCTTTGCTGCTAATCATGCATTGCATGGCCGTTTGCTTGGAAGGACATGGCAGAGATTCCAATGTTATGTTTGTCTTTGGCTATGAGACTGACCAGTGCGGATAATTAGGCCTAGGAATGATCAGTGGCTCCAAACACTTTTGATAATAAACACTATCACGTGATCATACACAACGCCATTTGAGATGCCATGAACTCAAAACCACATCATTAACAACACCACATGGTCATGGTCTTCAGCACAACCATGTGGTCATAAACACCACAGTACTCGTATAGTTATAAACATCACCACGCCTCCATAAATACCACAAGATGATCACACCACCACCACATACTGTATACAGTGACACCAGCTCCTTGGTATGACTTTAAGCCTTATCACATGGTTAAAAACAACTCCATATGGTCATTAACACCACCAGAGTCATAGGCATAAACATCACATGACCATAAAAAGCAACACATGCCAGAGGTCACTACTACACTGTGCGTGATTTGCAGGGAGGCTGGACGACAGCAGGATGCCAAGCAGTCGTGAGCCAAGAAAGAAGACGTAGTATCGTATATATGGGTGGCCATACTGCTTGCTCTTAGCGGATTCCTGCACTGCTAAGCCATCCCGCCCCTTACTATGTAAACAAGCATGACGCCATGCCCTTTACTTCACTTTTAAAGTTTTTATGAGAAAATGGAAATTTCAACATTCATTCTATTTCTATGGGGGTGTATTTAACCTTACTTGTAGTCAGTGAATAATTACAGTACAGTTGGTTTGTAACACTTTGCGTCCTTTGTAAGTGGTATCATTAGGCAGTTTATCATATTATCCATACCTTTATATGTCAGTTGTTCAGTTGGTTTAAAATATTTTGTACTTCCTAGGAATGTCTGAGATTTTAAATTCCTGTACTATTATGTAAAACCCGGCCTCTGTTCGACAGTAGTCGTCTTTCATGTTCGATACAATCTGCAATAGTCGTTCTTCCACTTCCATAAATGAACTACCCCCAGCTGCATTAGCAAATTCTGTTACCGACTCGAACATAATGCAAGTGAGTTTCATGGTAGCTATTCTTTAACTCAACACATTCAGCTTGCAGCTCATGAAAGTCATGAGCCCAGCTTATTCTGTCGAAAGCCATACTATGAAGTTTCAGAGCTATATCACAGGGAGAGAGAGAGGGAGAGAGACTTCATATAATGATATCGCACTGACTTTGGGATGCACTGCAGTGATTGACCACTCGCCTGCAATATTTCCTAATTCCAGTTTAGCAATACAGCCACTTGCTGCTACCAGTTAAACAACCCACTACACTGCCAGTGCAGCAGATTTCATGCCGTGGATCTGTTCCCAAACAGAGAGGGAGAAGATGGCCATGTGAAAGAGAGTAAGAGAAAATAACTGATCACATTGTTGGGAAAAAATTAACATAGTATAGATGTTAGGGAAGAAGCTAAATCAAGAGTAATTCGAATAACAGGTAGATTCGGTTCTTTGTGACACGCTCGCGCGCGCGCGCGCTGATCATTCTCAGTTTTTCCTCTGGGTCCTCGCTTCTCACCTGGAAATGGCCCCCGCCCCCTTTGGGGTACGCCACGAGGTTAAGAACTATTGATATATACCGAAAGTGGAATCGCAGTGGAATTTAATTTGAATAATTCAGTATTTTATTATAACACTTTTAATAATGAATTTTTCCTTTGCATTTTATAAAATCCATGATACAAAAACTAAAATAATTGATTGATCAACGAAGAGGCTGTGGGTCAAGTTATGATGTGACTTAGATATCTGGCAATTGAATTACTATGGATATGAGAAAATTCAACCTTTAAACTTCGGCTATATTTTGACTGTCCTTGTGCTCACAACCGAGTGAAATTTGAAAAAATTGCCTATTTTCAAGACGTCATATGTCAGCTAATGGTAGACCTAGAACATTCAGTATACAACCAAAATACTCTTTCCACTGCAAATAGCCCATGAAGGCCAAGTGCTGGTGTTAAGGAATGAGTAGGTAATAAACAGGTTAACTTTTGGTGGCACGGAGTGTCCCGAGATGAGCTATTGCTCACATCCCTGGCTGAGGCGTGCTGGTTAGCCGATTTTTTCCCCGCCACTGTCACTTTCCCACTACACTGTGCACAGCAGTGTTTGGGGGAGAGGCAAAAAGGGCTAAAAACTTCACTGTAGGTGCACTTACAAAATAAAACACCTATCAACCTAAAACACTTATAACACTTATCATAACTTTGCTTGTAACTACTTTTCCTTGGACTAGTTACACTTATCATACATGTTACTTCTCTAATTTGTACGCTAATACAAATACACAAATCACTTCCTAACATTTCTGTTTTCTAAGCTATACTTTTCAAGAGCGATTTCTCTATTTCATTTATCATTAGTTCACGAATTTTACTGAGGCACTTTTTCTGTTTTCACGCACTATTATATACACTATTTACTAAGCCCCACACACATATGTTTAGTACGTTACAAGCCAATGATAAACGAAACAACACACTTATAACACTTATCATAATTTAACTTATAACCAATTTTCTTTGGATTAGTTTCACTTAGTATACAGGTGACTCCACTTATTTTAAATGCTAATACAAATATTCAAATCACTTCCTTACATTCCTGTCTTGGGAGGCTATACTTTTATATAGCCTCATTTCTGTTTTGCTTATCATTAGTTCACGTAATTTTACCTTGGCGCTTTTTCTAATTTCATGATCTGTTTACACACAATGTTATGTACACTATTTACAAAGCCCCACACACAAATGCTTAATTGATTACGAGCCGTTGGTAATCGAAAGAGCACACCTGGCAAGGGCGATGCAGGGCAGAGCAGTGATAGAAGGCGGCACGTAGGCTGGCTTGCATGGCAAATTTTTCTCTCTTGATTCACGCCCTCCCCACTTCCACGGGTCTTGCATGGCAACTACTTCCCTGTTGACTCTCGCCCTTCGCACCTTCCTTCTCACCCCAAGACTCCTCAGATGACATCCATGACTCTTGTGAAGGGCAGGGAAATGCAGGATATGTTGCCTGGTCGTCAGAGACACTCTCAATATGTGGCGTGGGGCGTGATCGAGATAGGGGAACGAAATTGGACAAGGTGAAATTTCAGCTCATTGTCCACATGCTGGCACTGTACATGTATGACTAAACTTGGCAACTTCCAATCCCTGGGAGAGCATGACGGTGTAAAACAAAAATA
>JAGKTI010011922.1:0-25476 GCA_018397915.1 Birgus latro | reverse complement strand
AAAAAAAAAAAATGTAAAATGACTTGACAATATAATCAACACCTATGGCTCCCTTGCTTCGTGACCTTGCCTGACAGCTGTGGTGCTTACACTTACTTCACCTTGCTTTATCACACAACATCACAACTGTGGTCTATACCCGAGTTTAGACTCCCCACCATCACCAACCTCATTTGTTTCTGATTAATAAGTGGTTTGACACTTAACCAGTGTAATGGTTTCAGATGTCCCCACAAAATAAATTTCTGCTACATCGTCTCATATTACAAACCTGTGAACCGACAAGGCAATGTTTTCTTTGTTTTGTTGTCATAATGTTTTGTTGTCTTTGTGCTGTACAACTGCCCAAGAAAAAGGGGTCAGTTGGTGGGAATCAAGGCAGTACTAAGGTGGACGGAGAGTATGCGAGACTGCAGGAGGTACCCCCCTGTCGCAGCTCAACTTATTTTCTTAGAAGCTGCATGTCAGTTTTAGCATGTGGTAATACTGTATATTATAGTTTTCATTATCCCTTTCAATCTCCACTGTTTGTTCAGAACAGTCAAAGCCAAGAGTAGGAAAAGCTAAACAATGACGTGACGACTGCAGCATACAACTCGCCCACTACCTCACCACCCCTTTCATCCCCAATACCCCCAACCTCCATTGACACTGTTCCCAGATACGCGTGAGCCTCCATGCAGCTTCGAGAAACCTGCTCACACATTTACAAGGTTCGAGAAAAGGACACGGCTTTTGTGGGTGATTCTACATACATAAAACAACGATAAATTACTGATATATGTGATGGTGATGAATAATAAAACTACTTTATTATGATAGTTGGTTATACGGGATTTTCAATACTGTCACGAGAGAATGAAATCTCATAATAGCTAAATTAATAATGTTCATACAACCAGCTGGATGTCCACACGTCTCCACACAGATCAGTACTGTATAGCGGAGGTGGAGTGGTCGGTAATGCAATAGGTAGTTGCCCGTGGGCTGTGGATCGTCCATTTCGTCATGTTCCCACTCAGATTTCTCCAACTTTAGTACACGATTGCAATTTCTTCACGTCACTTTCATATTCAACAAGTTTCACTATTTTCCATGCTCCTTGTTTTAACCAGATTTCATGGATTTTTTTCTCCATATGTTCGCACAGCAGTGGACAAAAACCACTATGATCACGATTCGTGCTTGGTTGGCTGTAATATGAGGATATACTGTATACATAAAGGGCTCAAAATAAAAGAGTGATGAAGGAAGTGAGATATCTGGACATTATCATTCTCTCAAGGAACAGCTATATAGGGAAGCTACTAAAGGAATACACAGGACAGAGGCGAAGGGTTTCAACAGTTGACGAACATGAATGAAAGAGATCAGATGGGGCATATGATCGTGAGACAGAAGAAAGATTACAGAGAGCTCAAATGCAGTCTACTTTATTACAGGATAGTGGATTTTATTATATATTGGGATAGATCATTTCTAAGCATGAGCTAGGTAAAACAGGATCAAGAGTAAATTCAGCTCATGCCCACTGCAAAACTAAATGAAGATCTGACTTTGGGACAAGGTCTACGGTAACATGACTACGGACAAATCCTCTACTTGCAGCTTAAATCATTGGAGGGACAGAAGCAATGGTATAAGTTGGAGGGTGATATACAATATTTCTGTAATAACATTAATCATTTCACTAAGACATTCATAACTTTGTACAGTTGCTTATCTATTTCATTCATATGTTGACAAATACTACCTGGTAAAAGAGATGACAAATCCTCATCTTGCAGCATAAATTATTGGAGGGACAGAGGTAATGATAGAAGATGGAAGCTGATATACAGTATTTGTGTAATAACATTAATCTAATCATTTCAATAAAACACTGAAAACTTTGTACAACTGTACACCTCTGGAAAGGAATGCTGAGAAGGCATTTTTATGTGTACACAGCTGACAGTTCCTTAAGTCAGCGTAACAAGGTGGCATTGACTAAAACCGTAGGGCACTTACAGCAATATTTTCTGCCGAAACAACACTAATTTTTAAACTTGGCGGACACAGAAGCTGGGGAGGCGACGGGATTTATGATGAACTTAGCACACCAGTCATCAAAGCAACCATCCAGTAAATCAGCAACCTGACCAGCATGCATCCATCCAGCCAGCCATTCAGTCACCCAGCCATCCAGCCACCAAAACAACCAGCCAGCCAGCTACCCACTCCCCCTCAACCAACCAGCCAGCCAATCAGACAACCAGCCACCCACCCACCTACATAGCAGTCCTATCAACCAGCCAGTCAATCAGCCAACCACCACACGAACTACCCAGCAATCCATCCAATCAGCTACCCGATCAGCCAACAAAGCAACCAGCCCGCCAGCCAGGTAGTCATTCAGTCAGCAAGCAAGACTGCCTGGTAACCACCTAGCCTGCTAGCCGGCCACCAAACTTGCCACCCACCTGGTCACACAGCCAGAGAAGAAAACAGCCAGTATAGCCAGCAAGCCAGATAACAAACATCTTCCCAGTCAGCCAGCTGACCAGTCGGCAAGCCAACCAAACAAGCTTCCACTCACCCATCCATCCATCCAGTTAACCATCCTTCTCCCCAAACAATCAGCCATATATCCAGCCAGACAGCAAGCCACTCTGGTGCACAACACAGTTAGTCAGCCAACCAGAAAACAAGTTAATCAACCTGTCAGGCGGACAGGCAGGCAGATAGCCAGCCAGCTAGCCAAGCAGCAACCCAGCCTGTCAGCCAGCCAGCCAGACACCTTACAAGACTGGTAGCTAGTGAACCACCCGGCTGCCCCACACACCAGCCACTCATGCATCCCGCCACCCAGTCACCATCCCACTCAATCATTCAGCCATCTAATGTAGCAACCAGGCAGCCAGGCAACTTGTCAACACACCATTCAACTAGAAAGTCAGCCACCACAACCTAACCATCCAGTCATCCACTTAATCAGTAATGTATCCAGCGAGCTATCTGGTCGGCAAACTTGTCAGTAGTCGACCACACAACCAACCAGTCAGCCAACCACCTACTCCCTCAGTTAACTAGCCAACGAGCCACTAAACCAGTCAGACGACCAATCAATCACCCAGCCACATACCAGCCCCCTCAGCCATCCAGCTGTCCAGCCACCAAGCAACATAACAAATCTATCAGCCAGCCAACCACTCAACCAGCCACAGGGCAGCCATTTACCTAGTCAGTAAGCAAACCAGTCAGTAAGCCAGCCACCCAGCCACCAAATCACCAAACCTGCCACATAACCAGCCAAGAAAACACAGTCAGACAGCCAGTGTAACCAGTCAGCCAGCTAACAGACAACCAACCATCCCGTCAGCCATCCACCCATTCAGCTTACCCAGCCAGCCAGCCACCTGCATACTCAGCTAACCATCTATTCAGCCAGACATCCATCCTGATATTCAATTAGCCACCTAGCCAACCAGTCAAGCAGCCATTCACTCAACCAGCCAGGTACAGTCTCCAGCAAAAAAACAGCGACCGGCTCGACGAGCAGGTTGGTATTTGTGGCACCGTTGCACCCCCACTTTCACCCCCTTTCCCTCGTTCTCATTCATTCGTCTACCCTCCACCCTCCCCACATCAAAGGTCAAGAGAGTCAGGCCTACTCTCATTGTCTCAACCACTCTTCCATCATCCATTTGTCTTAGGAAATAATGGCTTTGTTATGATAACGAATAAAAACACATTGAACCGTGTTTTACTCCATAGCATAGTTATTTACACACCACGATCTGAACGCAGGGTGATGAAAAATAGTAATATATTCGTATGGTAGATAGGTCTGTACTCATATAATTTATCATTTTGACGGTTGTATCCAGTTAGTGTGAATTAAACAGTCGGAAGCTATAAGTAGATGTTTGTAGTGGTCGGCGGTGTGTGGGAGGTAGCTGGCCGTCACGCGTTGTGGTGGGGGCATGGGGAGAGGGAGATGGGCCTGGGGTGGATAGTGTGTGTGTGTGTGTGTGTGTGTGTGTGTGTGTGTGTTCCACCAATGCTCATAAACACGTATTTATTATCACCATGAAGTGTTCATTACAATATTGTCCACTGCGCCATATATTAGTGATATTTATACAGTAGTTTAATGATATGGCAACTAAGCATTTAATAATCGGTTCACAGTAAGACCTTATTTTCTAAATGTTATTCAGTCAGATATGCAGTGCAATAGCGTATTAAAATATATATATATATATATATATATCACGGCACTGACACATGCAGGTCTATTATTATCCTGTAACACTGCCACTACTGGTCCGTCCAGTGACCACAGTCATGAGTCTGATGCTACCCAGGAAATTGTATCAATAAAACCATTTCCTTCCAACATAACATCTTCATCTGAGCCTCACTGGTGATGCACTATACCATACGTTCTATATCAGTCACTAATGGTGTTCGTTGCTGCTGACAGTATTATAAGTATCAATGTCAGTTTCATACACAGGACAGCCAACAGTAGAGTGAGCCGCGTGGTGTGCTGACCCCGCTCACACCATGCAACAAGCCACCTCCACCCCTGGCCTCAGCCACTTACTGCCACTCACTCCAGCAAGAGACCCGCCACTAGCTGATAACAGTATCAGGAGTATAACCTTGCCTTATAAAGTTATAACTGCAATAGGGTGTAATTTGCGATTCACATGTTCACATGGAGGGATGGAGTGGAGAGTTATCTGAGAGGGGAGGGGGAGATGGGAGGAGGGCAGTGAAATGGCGGGGGACAGCGACATGGAGATTTGTTTGTGGCCACCCCTTACGGGATTGAGGCATCTGGCAATAGATAGATAGATAAATAGACAGATGTTTATAACGTGACGTATTTCGAAGAAGGTAACCAAGAACCAAATTGGCCGAATGGATGATCTGCATAGTAACCAGACAAACTTGTCTCAATTGCAGCTTACGTTAATCACCATCATCGTGCCATAAAAAAAAAGGAAAGAAAATAATTCAGTTTATTCGTTTTCAACGAGAACGTTTTCAACAATGGTTTGACGAGTTACAGTTCACACTGGTCAGTGTTACTTATAGCAACATAATACAAGTAGCGGTCAGGTTAACATCATGATTATTTGCTCTTCAACTTGTGTCCCATGTCTATTACTGCTTTCCTTTATCTCTGTGTGGCCATTGTTGTTCCCATTAATTATCGTCAGCCGACACGTCAATTGCCACAGAGAGGGAAGGATGTTAAAATGGACAAACGGTTTTGGTTATGCAAGTATTTAAATAAGGAAGACTAACTGCCTGTATTTAAGAACATTTTAAAACGATATGAAACAATGGAGTCAGACATTGCATTTATATGATAATGGAATGTTGTGGGTAACTGGGGGAGTGACAAGGTAACCTGTCAACACCGAGTAGGACCACCCACAACCTTTGCTATCGCCCTTTTCCAGTTGCCCTACAATACCATGTGGTATAGTGACAATATTGAATGTTTACTAGACATCTGGTGTTTTAGCCTGACTTACCCTGCAGAGTCAAAGGCTACGTTCAACCTCTACTGTATTATAATCCGCTATCATGTGGTATAGTGACAATACTGAATGCTTTGCTAGACATCTGGTGTTTTAGCCTGACTTACCCTGCAGAGTCAAAGGCTACGTTCAGCCTCTATTGTATTTTAATCCGCTATTGCACTGCATATCTGACTGAATAACATTTAGAAAATAAGGTCTTACTGTGGACCGATTATTAAATGCTTAGTTACCATATCATTAAATTAAAAATATCACTAATATATGGCGCAGTGGACATATTGTAATGAACACTTCATGGTGATAATAAATACGTGTTTATGATCATTGGTGGAACACACACACACACACACACACACACACACACTATCAACCCGGGCCGAGCCGTCAACCCCGGGCCCATCTCCCTCTCCCCATGCCCCCACCACAACGTGTGACGGCCAGCTACCCCCCACACACCACCGACCACTACCGACTGTTTAATTCACACTAACTGGATACAACCGTCAAAATGATAAATTGTATGATTACAGACCTATCAACTATACGAATATATTACTATTTTATACCACCCTGCGTTCAGATCGTGGTGTATAAATAACTATGCTAAGGAGTAAAACACGGTGTAATGTGTTTTTATTCGTTATCATAACAAAACCATTATTTCCCAGGACGAATGGAAGAGTGGTTGAGACAATGCGAGTAGGCCTGACTCTCTTGCCCTTGGATTTGGGGAGGGTGGAGGGTAGAGGAATGAATGAGAGCTGGGGAGGGGGTGGGGTGATAGTGGGGGTGCGGTGGTGCCACATTTACCAACTTGCTCGTCGAGCCGGTCGCTGTTTTTTTGCTGGAGACTGTACCTAGTCAGCCAAGCAAGCAGGCAAGTCAACCATCCTACGAGGCAAGCCGCCAGTGAACCAATCAGCTAGACAGCCAGCAACTCAGCCAGCCAGTCAACAATCAGTCAATCAGACAAGTCAAGCATTCAGACAAACAGGCAGTCAGTCACCCAGTTAGTCGATCATCAACCCAGCTAGAGAGCCTCCATGTTAGCTCGCCAGGCAGCACATCAACCAACTAGCAAGCCAGGTAGAATCAATCATACAGTCAAGTAGCCTGCCATCCAGTCAACCATTCAGCCAGCCAGCCAGCCTGCCAACCAGCCAAAGAGCGAGCCAGTCACCCAGACAGTAAGCCATCTAGCCACCTAATACATCAGTCAGACAGCCACGCATCTAAGTAGCCATCCTACAAAGCAGTCAGTCAGCCAGTCACACAGCCAAGCAGCCAGCCAATCACCGAACTGAGTCAGCCAGCCAGTCAGAAACCCAATCAGCTTGATACCATCCCATTCAACCAACCAGTCAACAGCCATGCATTCACTCATCCAGCATTTACTCTGGTTAACCAAGCAGGCACCCATTCTGCTAATCAGCCAGCCAGCAAGCCTGCTACCCAGCCAGCCAGCTACCAACTCAGCCAGACAACCAATCATCCAGTCAGTTAGCAAACCAAACACACAGTGAACCATTGTCACCTACCCACCCATCCAGTTGGCCACACCCACCCACTTACCCAGGCAGTCACCCACTCACCCTGTCTTCCAACCACCCTGTCTTCCAACCACCTAGCCAGCTAATCAAGAAGCCACCCACCCACCCACAAAACAAGGCAACCATCCAGCCACTCAACCATCCACACAGCCAACCTGCCAGTCAGTACCGATGCTCCAGTCAGAAGTCCAATCACTTTCTCAGTCAGACAGCCACCTTGACATTTTGCCAATTGCCTAACCAGTTACTCACCCAACAGTCTAGCCACTTAGCTAGTCAGCCAACCAGTTGGCCCTCCCATCCAGGCAGCCGGCCACCCAGCAGTCCAGCTAACCAGTCACCAGACCAACAACTCTTCCAGTCATCTGCCCAGTCACTCAGCTAGTCATCCAGTCAGCTACATACCAGTCAGTCAGCTCAATAGCCAGACAACCAGGCAGCCAGTCAATCAAAACACCTAGCTAGCCAAGCAGCTAGCCAGCCAGACCAAGACGCCTTCCTAGCCAAGCAGCCAGCCAGTCAGAGAGCAACTTAAGCACCCAGTCAACAAACCAGCCATATACCCCACAACTAACCTATTGGCCAAAATGCCCAAATATCCATGTGAGCCACCCGCCCAGCTGCTCAGTTAGCAGGCTACCCACCCATATGAGTAGCCAGCAATCCTGTTAATCACCTAGTCAGCCAGTTAATCAGCAACCCACATAGCCAGCCAGCCAGCAACCCAACTAATCACCCAGGCAGTCAGCCAGCTGGACAACCAGTCCATCAAACAGAGATGCCCAACAAGACAGCTAACAAACATGCTAGGTGGCTAACTGGCCAGCCAACTAGCCAGCCAGTGAACACCCTAACCCACCCACCCAACCAAACAGCCAGCTTCACAGCAAATCAACCAACCAGTCAGCCCTTCAGTAAGTCGGCCACCAAGTCAGCCATTTAGTAACCAGTAGAGACTCCAAGTCGTCCTGCCAACATCCGGTCAGCAACCACCAGCCAGCCAACAACCCAGCCAGTCAGCAAGCCACCAACCAGTCAACTAGCCAGTCAGCAACTCAGCTAATAGGTCAGCCACACAGCCATCCTATCATCCACCTCATCAACCAGTCACCCATCCAGACAATAAACTGGCCACCCAGTAGGCCAGTAAAGTAGCCACCAAGCCAGCTACCCACCAGTCAACCAGCCACTTAGCCAGCGTGCCCACTCACCCAGCCCACCAGCAAGGCAGCCACCCAGCTACCCAGCCAGCCAGTGACCCAGCCAGCCAGACAAACAACTAGTTAGTCAACCAAATACCCAACTAGACAGCCGCCCAGCCGGCCTGTCAGTCACCCAGCCAGCCACGCAGTGGAGCAACCGTGTAGCTAGTCAGCCAGACACCAATTCACCCAACCATCCAGTCAGCCACCCACGCATTCAGCTTGCCAACAGACCAACCACCCTCCCCAAAAGCAAGTTATTCATCCTGCCAACCACCTAACCATCAAATCACCCAGTAAGCCAGCCATCCAGTCATTCAGCATGCCATACATCTAGCCAGCAGGCCACTCAGCTATAAACCACCAAGCAATAAAGCAAACTACCTTATCTGCCATTCAGCAATCCACCCTGCTGCCTAGCCACCCAACCAGCCAGCAAGACTGCCAGTCAACTACCCAACCTATTGGCCAGTCTGCCACCAAGTCAACCTTCCACAAGACAGACACCAATCCAAGCAACATTCAGCCACCTATATATCAGCCATCTAGCCTACCACCAACCCGACCAATCAGCAAACCACCAACCATCTGACAACTGAGACAACCACTCAGCAAACCAACCACCTAGCCATCCTTCCACCCACCTAACTAGTCCGCATCCAGCCAACCAGCAACCCAGCCAACCAGCAAGGCAGTACATCAGCTACCAGACCATCCACTCCACAGTCCAGCTTAGCCAACCAGTCAGTCATTCATCCATCCAGCCAAACAGACACCTAGCAAGTCAGCCAGATATCCAATCAGCCAGCCAAACAGATAGCCCACCATTCAGTGAGAAACTTACCATCCACCAACCTAGCCAACCAGCTAAACACCAATGAGACCAACTAGCCACTAGTCCAGACAACCAGCTAGCCACCTCCTCAAACCCAGCTTGTCACTCACTTAGCAAGCTAGCCAAACAGCCACCCACCCAGCCTGTCACTCACTCCTGCTTGCCTCCAAGTCTTACGGCAATCTACTCAGCCACTCATCAGGCCAGCTACCAAGAAAGTCACCCACCCAGTCAGTCAGTCAATCAACAAGCCAGCCAGCTAGTCAACCACCCACCCAGCATGCCAGCCACTGAACAACCACTCAACTACTCATCCAGTCAGCCACTGGACCAGGTAGCAAACCAGCTGCCAATGCACCAAGACTGACATCCAACCACCAACCTAGCCAATCACCCACCCACCTAAACATCTAGTCAGCCACATATCCAGACAGTAAGATATATAACCATACAGCCATCAACCCAGCTAATCTGCATGTCAGCCAGCTATCCTCCCCAACAACTGGTTATCCAATCAACTAGACACCAGACTAAATAGCCAGTCAGCCAGCCAGCCAGTCAGCTAGCCAGCCAGCCAGTCATCCATTCAGCCAGCCAGCCAGTCAGTCAACACGCCACTCAACCACAGTGTAAACCAGTCATCGAACAAGCCAGCCAGACACTCATTCAGCAAACCAGAACCCAGATAACCAGCTTATCAGCCAGCAAACCAATGAGAAAACAACGCACCTTGTCAATGAGCAAGTCACCCTCCTTGCCAGCCAGTCAGACAGTCAGCTAAATGGCCATCAACCCAGGCAGTTGGCCACCAACCCAAACAGCTGGACAGCCACAAAACAAATTTAATAACTGACTGGCCACCAAGCCAGGTTGCCAATCAGCCACCCAGCTAGCAAGACACCTAGCGAGCAAGACACTCAGCCAGCCACTCATCCATTTACATAGACACAGCCATTGCAGCCCAGCAAGTCATCCAGCGAGCCAGACACACAACTAACCACTCAGACAGCCACACAGGAAGGTAGTCCCCAAGGCAGTTAGCTATCTACCAAACATGCTGGAGTCATAGAACCAGTCAGTGACCCATCCAGTAAACAACATAGGCAGCCAGGTGTTCAGCTAGCAACCTAGCCAATCACCCAGATCAGCCACTCAGCTAGCCAGTCATAAACATTCAACAACAATCTTCCCAGACAGCCAGTCAACTACCGGCCCAGCAAGCAAGTCATCCAGCATGCCATCCCCCAGCCAGCAGACCATCCAGTTAGTCACTCAGCTAGTCAGCCACGCACCCTACAATCACTCACACACCCGGCCAGTCATCTTTGCAGTCAGCAAACCAGTCAACAGTACACCCAGACAGATAGCCATCACCCTCTAACCTACCTTGACAGCCAGTTAGCCAGCCACTCTGTCAAGCAGACAGCCAACCATACAACCATTAACCCAGCAAGCCAGTCAGACAACTAAACAACCAGCCAACCAGCAAGCCAGCCATCCAACTACCCCCACAGCTAGCCACCGAACAACCCAATTAAACAGCTAGTCAGTGAGCCAGTAACTCACCCAGCAACCACGTCATCCAGCCGTCCAGCCAATCAGATCACCAGCTAGTCAGCCAGCTTTACAGATATTAGTTACTCAGCTATTCAGCCACCCAGGAAACAAACCAAACACCCAGTAAGTCAACCACAGTCACCCAACCAGCCACCCAACCAGCAACTCAACTACACAATTATTCAGCCATTCTGGAAACCAGCTTTTCAGCCAACCAATCACCCATGGAAGTAGTGGGCTGTCCAGTCAGTCAACAGGTAGCCAGCCACCATTCAGCAACTAGCATGTCAGTCACCAACACACCAAGACAGATATATAACCACCCACTCTCCCAACCATCCACCCACCCATCCACTTATCCACCCACCCACCCATCCACCCACCTAGAAGCCCAGAAAGCGAGCCAGTCAGCCAGCCAGACAGACACCCACCCACCCATTAAGCCAGCCACAAAACCTAGCAAAGAAGCCAGCCAGCCAGCCACCCAGCTAAGCAGCCAGCCAGATGCCCAGCCACCTTACCAGCAACATCGCCAGCCACATTGCCAGCAGGCCATTCATCTACTCAGCCAATTACCAGAGAGGCAATGAGGTAATCATCTAGTAACCCTTCTAGCCAGCAAAGCATCCATACAACCAGCCACCTTTCTAGCCAACCAGCCACTTACTAAGCTACCAAGACAGCCACCCATTCAGCCAAGCATCCAGTCAGCTGGTCTGCCAGTCACCCACCCAACCACTTAGCCACCCACTGATCATCCACACAACTAGCCACTGAGCCAGTTCGTCATCCAGCCATCTAGCTATCTAACCATCTGCCCAGCAAACCAGCAATGGCGCCAGACATCTGCTAGTTAGTGACCCAAGAAGCACTCACTCACTCACCTGACCTCAAAACTAACCAGTCACCCACCCACCTTCCAAGCCATTCTAGCTGACCACCTTTCCAACCAGTCACCCAGCCAGTCATCTTGCCACAAACTACCCAGCCACTCTAGCAAGCAGCCATCCATCCATCCATCCAATCTTGCTAGCAAGCCAGTCACCAGTGCACCCAGACAGACAACCAGCCACTCACCCAGACAACCAGCCACTCACCCAGACAACCAGCCACACAGCCAGCAAACCACCTAACCAGAAAAACACCCAAGTTATTCACCTAGTCAGCCAGTAACCCATCCAAATAGTCAACATGTCAGCTACCCAGCCACCAAACCAGCCACTCAACGAGACAGCCAGCAAGCTAGGAAATTATATCCCCATCCAATTTGCCAGTCAACTGCCAAGTGGGCCATCACACGTCGACCAGACAGTTATTTATCCTGCAAGCCATTACCCAGTCACCCAGTCACGTAGCCAGTTTACCAAGCAGTCACCCAGCCAGAACCCAGTCAAGCAGCCAGCAAGCCAGTAAGAAACATTTGCATCCAACCAGCTAGTCACATATCCACCCTGCCAAACAGCCAGCCATCTTGGCAGGCAGCCAATCACTCAGACGGTCAGTGAACCAGGATGTTAGCCAACATCCCAGCCAGCTAGCCAGACAACCAAAGTCACCTAACCAAGCAGTTAGTCATGAAACTAACCACTCATCTAGTCAGCAACCAAGCCTGCCTCCAACCAGTCAACTTAAGACAGCAACTCAACTAGCCACCCAGTAAGCCAGCTACACACACACAGGCAGCTTAGTCAGTCACTTAGTGAGCCAGCCACCTGGTCAGTCTGCCAGCCACCTGCCAAGTCTGACAGGAAACACCCACTCAAACACTCATCTAGCCTGCCACCCTCTCAGCTAACCAAACAGCCAACCAGACACTCAGGAAGCCATCTTGCCAGACAGTCAGACAGCCAGTTGCCCAACAACCCAGCAACCTAGCCAGCTACCCAATCAAAACACCTAGCCAATCATGCAGTCAGCAATCCACTAGTTATCCTCCTGTCAGAGCAGTCATCAAACTAGCCAACCAGTCAGACAACCACCCAGCCAGCTCGCCTCCAAAGCCACAACCAACGACCCAACCACCTGCCCACTTACCTAATGAGCCAGCCAGCTAGCCAGCCACTCAACAAGGCAACCACCCAACAGTCACTCAGCAAACCACTCACCCACCCACCAAGCCAACCATCCATCCATCTGACCATTCAGTCAGGTACCCAAACACCCAATTACTCAATCATCTGCCCAGCTAGCTAGCCACCAACTAGTCAACCAAACAGCAAGCAAACCTGCCATTAGGACAGAAACTCAGTCAACAGCATTCCAGTCACTCAACCTGCCAGCTACTCAGCCATCCATTCACCCACCCAGAGAGAGAGAAAACAATGTACTCAACCAGGGAGCCACTCAGTCAGACAATGGGCCATACAGCCAGCCAGCCAGCCAGCCACCCGTCCAGCCAGCAAGGAAACCAGTCACCAATGAAAGAAAAGCATTTGGGAGCCTAATGCTAATAGCCCACCAGAATTTGCTGTTTGCCAAGTTACAAGTGCAGCCCCCCCAGGGGGATCAAGGGGTGGAACCCCCACCAGTGTAGGCCGACGCCCCCTCCCCCCGAGGGGACGCGTCCCCCCCGGTAGGGGGCCAGAGGTGGCAACCCCGCAGGAAGGGGCCAGAGGGTGGTGCCCCCCAAGGGGAGCTGATGGCCAGCTACACTCCAGGGGGAAGCAGAGGTGTGGCAACCCTTTCACCCCCGGTGGGGTGGAGCTCCCCCAGGTGGGGCCTGGGCATGGTTGGAGAGACGACCCCCCTGAGTGGGCCGGGGGAGACCCCTCCTGAAGAGGTCGGAGGTGGCCCCCCTGGGGGGTTGGGGGGAGGTGCCAACATGGAGAGGGACTGGGGGTAGTGCCCCCATGGGGGGCAGGAAGGGCGCGTGGGAACGGATTCCCATGAGAGGGGGACGGAGGGTGGCGGCCTCCCCCGGGGGTCTGGGTGCGACACACCCCTCGGAGGTAGCGACCACACGGGGAGGGGCCTGGGGTTGCCCCCCCGGGACAGCGCCCCCCCGGGGGTACCGTGGGGCGGCGCCACCCTCGGAGAGGCAGGGGGGAGGAGGAAGATTTTTCCCATATTTTGATACCCTGATGGTTTTTTGTTGATAGCTCAAGCCGTTCATGAGATATAATGGTGCAAAAGGCAGGCAATAAAAGCTAGTTGACCTTTGGCAGCCGTTTTGGTGATTATTACCTTGACCGCAACTGCCTATTTTCAAACTCATCCAAGATTTTGGCCATATCTTGATACCCTGAAGGTTTCATGTTGATAGCTCAAGACGTTCGTGAGATATAATGGTACGCTATATGGAGGACAATGAAAACTAGTTGACCTTTGGCACCCATTTTGGTGATCTTGACCTTGACCCTGACAGCCCATTTTTGAACTTGTCCAAGATTTTGCTAATAACTTGATTCCCTAAAGGTTTCATGCTGATAGCTCAAGCCATTCATAAGTTATAATGGGAACACACATACACATACACACACACACACACACACACACACACACACACACACACACACACACACACACACACACACACACACACACACACACACACACACACACACACACACACACACACACACACACACACACACACACACACACACACACACACACACACACACACACACACACACACACACACACACACACACACACAGACACACACACACACACACACACACACACATACACACACACACATACACACACACACACATACACACACACACACACACACACACACACACATACACACACACACACACACACACACACACACACACACAGAAGAGGGCAAAAACATTATCGTTCCACCATGGTAGAGGCAGGAGATAACAATCCCAGCCAGACAGCCAACCAGCAAAGTCAGTCGACCACTCACCCAGTCAGCTGACCACCCAACCAAACAGTCAGTCACCCACTCATCCATCACTGAAACAGCCATCAAAGAAACCAGTCAGCCAGCCAGTCACCAAACTAGCAAACCAGCCCGAAAAAACAACCAGACAGCAAGCCACATACCACACAAGCCAACCACCTAACCAGTCACCCAGCAAGTCAGCCACCATGATGTCCAGCCACCCAGTCAACCACCCAAACAGTGACCCAGTGAGATACTCAGCCAGTCATCAACCAGCCAGCTAATCAACCATATCATCAGCTACCCACCAAGCCACCTACCTTACCAGTCACACAAACATTCAGCCACCCATACATCCACTCAGTCAGACCCAGCAAACCTCCCAGTCAGATAGACACCTAGTCAGCCATTTAAACAGTCAGCCAGCCAGTCAGGTAGCCACCAGCTGGTCAGCCATCCACCCATCAACCACTGAGTCAGTCACTCTCTCACCCAGTTAGCCAGCACACCAACTAGCCACCACACCAGTCAGCCATGAGCCAGTCAACCATCGGTTGAGCACCCACCCACGTACCACTGATGACAGGGAGAGCTGGAGCTCCCCTTTCATCGGCGCTCAGGAAGAGTTCCTGACCATCCCCCTTGTTGAACTTTTTCAGTGTCTCAGTAACATAGAGAGTAGGCCAGCATGCCCTCCAGCACAAGTTTCTCTAACTGTCAACAACAAATTACACGCACGCTACACACTACACTTCCTTTTCAAAATTCGAAAAAAAATGGCGTCCAAACACATAGCCTCGGAGTCCCTGGTGGGGGAGGGGGGCATAAATGCTCCCATAATCCGCCTCTCTCCCGGTAATGACTCTAGGAGCTGCCTGGAACCACTATCTGACTCTCTCCTTCTTCATTTCTGCAACATTCGCGGCCTTTCCTCTAACTTTCGCTCTGATGAGCACCACCTTTCCTCCTCTAAACCTCACCTCTTCCTCACTGAGACTCAGCTGTCTGAGGCAACTGACAGCAAATCTTTTTCTGTATCCTCCTACTTTCTCTATTCTCATTTCAAAGCCAAAGGTGGCTGTTGTGTATATGTACGCAACGTTCTATCTTGCTCTCGTGTTCCTGAACATGATTCTTGTGAATTCTCTACTCTCTGGCTTCGGCTGTCCTGTCATTCTCTGACTAAATGTATCTGCGCTGTTTACTTATCTCCTAATTCGACTGACTATCAAAAATTCTTTGACTATCTTACTTCTATGATGGAACACATTCTATCCATTTCTCCTTTCTCTGAAATCTTCATTCTAGGAGATTTCAATGTTCACCACCACCGTTGACTCTCCTCTCCTTTCGCTGATCCACCTGGTGAACAAGCCTACATCTTTTCTATCCTTAATGACCTAGAGCAGCTTCTACAGCACCCTACCCATATCACTGACTGCATTGGAGAGAGTTCCAACATATTTGACCTCTTCCTAACAACTAATCCTTCTGCTTACACTGTTAATCTTTTCTCTCCATTGGGCTCCTCCGATCATAACCTTATTACCTTAACTTGTCCTTTCGCTCCATTACGGCCTGTGGACCCTCCAAAGAAACGCCGTCTGTGGCACTTTGGAGCTGAAGATTAGGAGACCCTCAAGCAGTACTACTTTGATTTTCCTTGGAATAATTATTGCTTTTATGGCCGGGAGCCATCTGAGTGTGCCTTGCGCATTTCGTAGGTTATTCTCTCGGGCATGGAATCATACATTCCTATCTCATATCCTTTGACTAATGCAAGGAAGCCTTTGTTTTATCACGCTTGCTCTAATGCTGTCCGCAACAAGGAGAGGGACTATAAAAGGTACCGGAGCCAACCCACCCCTGAATCGCATCTTTTTAAAATTTCTGCCCGGAACCATGCTAAGTCTGTTCTTCGCTGTGCTAAAAATAATTTCATTCGTGCTAAATGCTCTCAACTCTCCAACTCGAATTCTTCTAGCTCTTTCTTGCACCTTGCCAAAAATCTTTCTAACAACTTTACTTAATCATCCTTCCCTCCTCTTTCCTACCCTGATGGCACTGTAGCTATTTCTTCAACTGATAAAGCAGATCTCTTTGCTCAGACTTTCTCCTCCAATTCCACCTTAGACGATTCCGGCGCTGTTCCTCCGTCACTTCCTCCCTCTGACTTCCTCATGGCTGACATTAAAATGTCTTCAGCTGATGTATTTTCTGCCATCACTGGCCTCAATACTAACAAGGCATATGGGCTTGATGGAGTTCCTCCTGTTGTCCTCAAAAACTGTGATTCTGTGCATATACCCTGCCTAAGTAAACTCTTTCGCCTTTGTCTGTCAACTTGTACCTTTCTTTCTTGCTGGAAGTTTGCTCTCATTCAGCCGGTCCCAAAGAAGCGTGACCATTCCGAACCCTCTAACTATCATCCAATTGCTTTAACATGCTGTGTCTCAAAAGTTTTCGAATCAATTCTTAACAGAAAACTCTTAAAGCATTCTTTCCTGTCACAACATTCTTTCTGATCGTCAGTACGGTTCCGTCAGGGACGCTCCACTGGCGATCTTTTCACCTACCTTTTAGACTCCTGGTCATCCTCCTTTCGAGACTTTGGTGAGAGCTTTGCAATTGCACTTTACATCTCAAAGGCTTTCGACCGAGTCTGGCGTAAATCTTTAAGTTCCAAACTGTCCTCTCACGGTTTCTATCTTTCTATCTGTGCCTTCATCTCTAGCGTACTTTCTGGTCGTTCTATAGCCGCTGTTGTAGACGGCCATCGTTCTTCTCCTAGATCGATCAACAGTGGTGTTCCTCAGGGGTCTGTCCTATCACCATATCTCTTCCTTTTATTCATCAATGACCTTCTAAGCTGTACATCCAACCCTATCCACTCATACGCTGATGATTCCACCCTCCACCTTTCCATTCAGTTCCCACAACGTACATCTCAGCAGTTACTTCAACAAACAAGGGATGAGGCTATGGCACACCTAATGTCTGACTTGGCTCGTATCTCTGTTTGGGGTAAAAATAATCTCGTTGTTTTTAATGCATCAAAGACTCAGTTCTTACACCTATCAACCCAACAAAATCTCCCACAGGATTACCCACTAATGTTTAATAATGCCCAGCTCAGTCCTGCATCATCTTTGACCATGCTTGGGGTTTCATTCACTTAGGATTTATCTTGGAAAGAACATACTACATCTCTTGTGAAATCTGCTTCAAAGAGATTAGGTGTGCTAAGCCGTCTCCGAACTTTCTTTTCCCCTGCACAGTTGTTGACTTTGTACACGGATTTTGTTCGCCCCTGTGTGGAGTACAACTCTCATGTGTGGGGCGGCTCCCCACATACAGCTCTTCTCAATAGTGTTATTTAACATTAGTGGGTAATCACTAACTCTTCCCCTCTTACCGATTCCCTTCACCCTCTGTCTCTTTGCCGCACTGTTGCATCTTCATCTCTTTTCTATTGCTGCTTCTACGGTCAGTGTTCCTCTGAGCTGTCAACTTGCATCCCTCCACCTCTACGATAGGCACGTAGCTCCCGTCTAGCAACAAACTCTCATTCCTTTTCTGTCCAGCTCTCTAATGCAAGAGTTTACCGTTACTCCTAGTCCTTCATTTATGCAACTTGTCGTCTCTGGAACTGTCTTCCTCTGTCTATATTCCCTACTTGCTATGATCCCCAGTCTTTCAAACGCAGTGTGTCCAGGCATCTCGAAATGAACGAATCTTGTAGTTGGCACTTTTTCATATTGTTTTTGTTTTTTCTTGGAAGTAACAGTATGCGGGCCCTTGGCCTTTGGTTCCTTCTTCCTTACATTAAAAAAAAAAAAAAAAACTTATCATCCGCCCAGTAAGCCGATCTGTAAGGCACATGGATTGTCAGGCAGACAGCCATCCACCATCCATCCATCCATCTATTTAACCTGCCACCGGCCATATGGATATTATGCAGTTCACCACCAAAACAGTCACTCAGATATCCATTCAAATAGCTTGCCATTCAGCCAGCCTGCCCATTGGCCACCCATCCACCATGTTAGCGAATCAGACACCCAGCCAACCACCCAGCCAGCCATCTGCACAACCTGTTAGTCAATCAGCCACTTAGCCATCCATCCAGCCAAGTTGGCAGCCACCCGATAAACCAGCTCCCCAGCTAGCCAATCACCCAGCCGGCCACCCAGTGAGGAACTCAGTAAAGCAGTCACCCAGTGAGCCACCCACTCAGCCAATCAGTCATGGATTCATGCTGTCAGCCAACCAACCTTCCTTCCATCCAGCCAGCGAGCAAGTCACCAATGCTTCCAGCTAGTCAAGCAACCACTTACTCAACCCTTCAACCACTTAAATAACAAACCACTCCAACAGCAAGCCACTCAGCCAAATAACCACCAGATTGGCTAGCCACTCAGCCATCCAGCCCCCAAGGCAGCCAGCCCACTGCGAATCTAGCCATCCAACCAGAAAGTCAGAAAACTAAAAAGCCATACATTCATCCAGTAAGCCAACCAGCCACACAGTGAGCCAACCCACGAGCCGGCCATCCATCCATCCATTCATCCTTCAAGTCAAGAACTTAGTCAGTCAGCCAGTCAGACATCCAGCTACATGACCAGAACCCAGTCATCCAGCCAGTCAACCAGCCAGGCAGTGAGAATTCTAAGCACCCAGCTTGTTAGCCAACCCTGACATCTAGTCAGCCTGGCAGTCATTCAGCCAATCAGCCACCAACCCTTGCAGCCAGCCACCAGCTCTGCCACCAGCAAGCCAATCAACCAGCCAGAAAACCACCTAATGCAGCAGCCAGTCATGAATGCAGCCACCCTGCTAACAAGCCCTCCAATTTGGCAACCAGACACTCGGTCATCTACCTACCGGCCATCCTCCCAGCCACTTACCCACTCTGCCATCCATCCATCACTCCAACCATTCACTCAACAAACCAGCCAGGCAGCCAGCCAGTCAGTCACACAGCCAGCCACCCAGCCAGCCAACCAGCCACCCATCCAGTCATCAACCCAGTCACCTGGTCAGCCACTAAGACAGTCAGCAACTCCGTCAGTTACCCAGCAACCAGGCGCCCAGTCATCCAGTAACGTAGAAAACCACCCAGCCTATAGACCAGTCAATCAGATGGGCCAGGCAATCAGCCAGTCATCAACCTGACCAGCCAGTTAAGCAATCACCCATGCTCAGAACCATTCACACAACTAGTGGTGCCACCCACTCTCCACCCCACCAATACCATGACCAACGACCCACTGAGCCACCCACCAAGACATGCACCTACCTAGCCACTCAGCAAGCCATCCACCCAACAACTAGCCACCTGCCCTCTCACCTGCTTAGAAACCTACCTAGCCACACTCCCAAAGTACTACCCTCCCAACTTGCCAGTCACAACCTGCTGGCCACCCTGTGTGTCAGTCATCTACTTAACCAGTCACACAATCATCCATCTATAAGCCAGCCAGCCTGTCAGCTACCCAGCCAGCCACTCAGAACCAGCCAGCTATTCAGCAAGCCATGAGGCAGCCTGCCACCCAGCCAGCCACTGAACCAGTCAGCAACTCAGTCAACCAACCAGAAGGGAAGGTGCCAAGCCATCCCCCCCCCCCCCCCCACACACAAAGCCGGCATGCCAAACAATCATCTGGCTAGCCATTTATCAGCCTAACATGACAGCCGGCCACATAACTAGCCAACTTGTGAGACAGCCAGTCTCGATGCCAACCAAACACCCAGCCAATCAACCAGTCAGTCAGCCACCCAGCCACCCAACTTTCCATCTTTCCATCATTTCAAATATCAGTCAAATCAGCCAGTCAGCCAGCATTCCCTCTTTCCATCCTTTCATACATCCATCAAGCCAGCCAGTCAGCAATTCAGCCAGCTACCCAGTCAGCCAATGGGTGATCCACTTAGCCAGCAGCCAGCCATTTAGTCACCCAGAAAAAGAATCAGCCAACAAGATACCCAGATAGCCACACAACTAGCAAATCACACAGCCAGCCTGTCACACAACGAGCCAGACAACCAGCCAGCCACTAACCAAGCCAGCTTTCCAACCAACCAACAACAGTCCCATCTGCCCCTCTCCTAATGGCGACTTAACAAGCTGCCTGGAACGACTATCTGACTCACTTCTTCATTTCTGTAACATTCACGGCCTTTCCTCTAAATTTCTCTCTGTTGAGCACCACCTCTCCTTGTCTAAACCTCACCTCTTAATTGAGACTCAGCTGTCTGAGGCAACTAATAACAAATGCTTTTCTATATCCTGTTACTTTCTCTATACTCATTTCAAACTCAAAGGTGGCTGTTGTGTATATGTAAGCAACAACTTATCTTGCTCTCATGTTTCTGACCTCGATTCTTCTGAATTCTCTATTCCCAAGGCTTCGGCTTTCCTGTCATTCTCTGACTAAATATATCTGTGCAACTTATTTAGCCCCTAATTCAACTAATTATGAAAAATTCTTTGACTATCTTACTTCTACGAAGGAGCATATCCTATCCGTTTCTCCATTCTCTGAAATCTCCATTCAAGATTTCAGTGTTCACTACCACCTTTGGCTCTCCTCTCCTTTCACTGATCCACCTGATGAACAAGTCTACATCTTTTCTATCCTTAATGACCTAGTGCAGGTGTACAGCAACATACCCTTATCCCTGACCTCTTTGGAGAGAGTTCGAACATACTTGATCTCTTCCTTACAACTAATCCTTCAGCCTACACTGTTATTCTTTTCTCTCCATTGGACTCCTCCAGTCACATCTAAACCTGTCCTATCGCTGCAGTACAGCCTGTGGACCCTTCAAAGAAACATCGGTTGTGGCACTTTGGAGCCGCTGATTGGGAGGCTTTCAGGCAGTACTTCTTTGATTTTACCTGGAATGATTATTGTTTCCATGAATGGGAGCCATCTGAGTGCGCCATGTGCATTACGGAGGTTATTCTCTCGGGCATGGAAGCACACATTCCTTTCTTATATCCATTGACTAATGCAAAAAGCCTTGGTTTAATCACACTTGTTGTAATGCTGTCCACAACAAGAAGGCCTATAAAAGGTAATGGATCCAACCCATCTCTGAATCACAACTTTTTTATGTTTCTGCCCGGAATTGTGCTAACTCTGTTATTCACTCTGCTAACAGTAATTTCATCCGTACTAAATGCTCTCTACTCTCCAATTCAAATTCTTCCCGTTCCTTCTGGCACCTTGCCAAAAACCTTTCTAACAACTTTGCCTCACCATCCTTCCCTCCTCTTTTCTACTCTGATTGCTCTATAGCTATTAATTCTATAGATAAAGCAGGTCTCTTCGCTCAGACTTTCTCCTCCAATTCCACTTTAGACGATTCCTGTGCTGTTCCTCCATCACTTCCCCCTCTCACTTCCTCATGGCTGAAATTAAAATTTCTTCAACTGATGTTTTTTCTGCGATCACTGGCCCCAACACAAAGAAGGGGGTCCATCCTATGGTTTTCAAGAACTGTGCTTTTGTCCATACACCCTGCCTAGGAGAACTCTTTTGTCTTTGTCTGCCAACTTGTAACTTTCCTTCTTACCAGAAGTTTGCTCTCAATCAGCCAGTCCCAGAGAAGGGTGACCATTCCTAACCCCCTAACTATCGTCCAATTGCTTTAACATCCTGTCTCAAAAGATTTCGAGGCTATTCTTAATAGAAAATTTTAAAGCGTCATTTCCCTTACAACCTTCTTTCTGATCGTCAGTATGGGTTCCATCAGTGATGCTCCACTGGCAATCTTCTCATCTACCTTTCAGACTCCTGGTTATCCTCCTTTCGGGACTCTGGCAAAAGCATTTCCATTTCACTTGACATCTCAAAGGCTTTTGATCGAGTCTGGCATATATCTTTAATTTCCTCTGTCCTCTTATAGTTTCCATCCTTCTATCTGTGCCTTCATCTATAGCCTCCTTTCTGGTCGTTCTATAGCTCCTGGATGAGTCAGCCAAACGACTCCAATTCCTTTGCCTATTTGAGGGCCCAGCCTTTGGGCACAGGATTTGTTGTGACAACCTCACCTACGAGATGGTGAAGTGCACACTTATCAAGGTGTATGGTCTCACTGTAGACAATGCTAGGAGTCAGTTCCTGAGGGCACATCTTCAGGAAAAGAGGACTGCCATCCAGTTATTTGATTGCCTTACCTCGTACCTAAATGAGTGGATGGAGAAGGCTGAAACTCACAACATCTGAGACAGGGTAAATGGCCATAAGCTGCATACCCAGGTAGAAAAGCCATGGCCTACTGAGCTCATCGCTCAGTTAAAAATCTGTCAAATAAGGATGCCATACAAACATTGGGAAAGGCTGACACATTCTTTACTGCATACGGGTACCAGACTCGTAAGCAGCAACATCCCTGGAACATGAAAAATACTGCAATGACTGGGAAGCCATCTCAGGGGGAATCCCAGCATCAAGGCTGTTCCCAGAATAATGGCCAAGGTCCAAATATACCACAGAAAAAGGTCCAAAGGAAGAATACTCAGAAACCTGATGGAAAAAGTACAAGTACCTTAACCAGCAGCAGTATCAGCAACGCTGTCAACAATCAGGATAATCACCTTTAACCCTAGCCCCGGGTGTTTTGGAGTCATGAGGCAAATGCTGCCTTCGTTCCCCAACAATCAAATGGTGGTGTCGTCCCTACCAGCACAGGTCCTCTTCCACCTTCAATTAGTCGCCCTAAAATGGTAGGTCCTCCTTCACAGGTGGTCAGTGCTCCAGCTCCTCAGATGGTGTGTATGTCCCCTCAGGTATCTAGTCCTCAGGGAGCCATGTTCACTGCTTCATTTGTCTCGCATCCTCTTCATTGGCTAGCTGCTGCTTCCTCAGATCCTTCCACGGGTAGTTCTGCCTTCCTTGTTCAGTCAGTATTTGTGTGAGGTGTTTCCCTAAAGGTCTCGAGAGACAGTGGTTCCTTGGGTTACTTCATCAGGCAGAGTCTAGTTCGGTCCAAGGAGTACACAGGTAGACAGACCCAAGTTATCGATGGATCAGTGAGATTGTTTCCTGAGACACATATCCAGGTACTATCTCCTTTTTACACAGGTTCAGCAGTAGCAGTTGTCATGCTAGAGCCTCCAATTGACCTTGTTGGTGGATACATTAGTGGCATCAAAAATAGTTGCGCCGTAGATGTCGCTACTCAGACCAGCTGCTGCAGTGACATGAACCCTGGCCAAGGCTACAATCCCTCTCACACTGTAACCACTGCAACACCGCAAGATGTGATTCGTAGTCAAGATGTTCTCCAAGAACAACAGCCTGACCCAATACTTCCCATAGTGTGGAAGAAAACGTGATGAAGCATTCACAGGGATGTCAAGCCAGGTTCCTTCGTAAACTAGGACGGCTGTACCGTGAGTCCCAAACACCCTAGGGTGAGGTACAGCTGCAGTTTGTTGTTCCTGCAAAGTATTACCGAGCAGCGTTCGGATTGGGTATTTGTTTAGTGCTGGGAGGTCACATGGGCCATAAGAAAACTTTTGACCATATCTACACTGACTTTTTCTGGCTAGGAATGGGACATGAAATAATTAGGCTTCTGCATTCCAGTGATGTGTGCAAATGTACTGCTGATCGGGACGTGTCCGTCCTGTGCCATTGAAACCCGTGCCCATTATCTCTAAGACATTTGAGAGAGGGGGCACAAACCTGATTTCTCGGCTGTTCGTTCTGAAGGACATGGTTCGTCCCGGATCTGTATATGCAGATATACCATAGGATAAGGGGGAAGTTCAAGAACCTCGCAGAGGCACTGCGAGGCTTTGTTTGAATTACTTTGTGATGCAGTTGTCCAGGCAGGTTTATCCACATGAGTGTTCACCGCTGCACTGGGTATTAAAATGTGACCTGCCCGACTATGCACTGGGATCTTCCAGCTTACCTATATTAGCTGTAAGTGTAGAGTAATAATGATGTTCGAATGCATGGGAACATATACCGCCAGACAATACATAGACTAGGAACATATGCATGGATAGCACCGAGTTAATGGTCACTACTCTCACTTTTGCTCTGTGAGAGACTGTATTTGACTGAGTACTCCGCTAGTTAAATGGCACCCACTGAGATCTTTTTAACATACCAGGGGTTAATGCTACAGTGGGTGGATCAACTGAAGTGTAGCATGCTCCCACCGTGGAGAGAAGGAGCTGGGTTCTGACCGACTGCTATCGCCCTTGAAAGTGCCAGGCAAGGCTCTGAACCTCCACCTCTCATATCCACACTGTGCCTATGCATTAACAAGAGAACACCTTGTTAACAGAGATATAAGGTTTAACAGGGAACACACGTTCTTAGCATTTTGTCAGCCCAAGAACAAGCATGCTTCCTGGTTAATAGTCTACCTGACAGGAATTTGATGGTGACCTCTATGCCCGAAGCTCTGGCTGGCACCCGGCTTTCTCAGCTTTTGCAGTATGTGTTGACTTCCTGGGAAAGAGTAATAGTAGTTAATATATTTTGTCACATTGACACTACTGTTGCTCCACCATGATTGATTTTCACAGGTACAGCGAAGGGAAAAGCAGTTCTGCCTTGCAGGTCAGCTGATTGTCTCTGTCTCATGCTCTTCTACTCTACCCTTGTCTTCTTCACATTTTAATTAATTTGTATTACAGCATTTTACACATAGATGCAGTTAAACTACAACTGGCACACCTACACCATGTATTACATACACAGTGCTATATGACAATTAGTTGTACTAAAATAAGTCTAGTGAACTTTCAATCAGTTTGACCTGAGTACAAGATTTTTCATTGTCATCATGGAGTTTTATCCACTCAGGCTTGCAGTCATTAAAGTAAATATGAGATTTTCACGCTCATTGAGGACAGTGATTTTCCTCTGTAACAGGATAATATACACACCAGTGTGAA
>JAGKTI010011921.1:0-25484 GCA_018397915.1 Birgus latro | reverse complement strand
CTTCACTTCTCCCTCTCTCTACTCCTTCCTTCCTTTGTTCTCACTTTCATACCTCCCTTTCTGGCTGTTTCAATTCCGTTCTCTTCCTGCTCTCATTCCCCCCTCCCTCTCTCTTCCTCCATCACTTCCTGTTTCATCTCCCATTTTTTCTTTACTCCCCTCCAAGCTTTTGCACGGCCAGAACTCTCACACGCACACAAACCAAACAAAATGCACACAAAAATCATTATTCTGATCATATTAGCCATGTAAAACATCACGAAACAAACTACTAATATTAACTGCAACTGTTATTAAAAACTGACACAAGGCTCAGGTTTCTCATTTATTTCTTACACTTGTCTTTCCTTTTATTTTCTTTTTAATAGTTTTGGAGGTAGTTTTAGTTTAAATTTGCCTATAGAACTACCAGACATGATTTGGGTCTGTTAATATACGGTATCTGTTTAAATGCCTATCCTAAGCTGAAAAAACCCGTCTGTTTGGATGTATCAGCAACGAAGATGGGAGTTTAAATGTCTCCAATCAGCTCGTCAAATCCTCGTAGCAAAAATATCCTAAGAAATAACCTCTCTGAACTGGTGTTGACATGCAGAAATGAACTGACAATTAAAAAAAAAAAAAAAAGTGTGATTTGAACTTGGGTGTACCTGCAATAAAGATGCCATTTAAACTGATCACGGAAGCTCTGACGTCACAGCATTCCAATCAACCAAACCCCCTTCCCAGTTACCTGTGTTTTACTTCTTTTTCGCTCCTTCCACCGCTTCCTTGGCCTTCCCACGTCTTCTTCGCCATCTCTATCACTTCTTCGTCTCCCTGTCGGTCGATGAAGCGACGAAATAACACAAAAATCAGAGAAAACTGTCGCCGTCAAATTCAATCTTCCTCAACCGGGGACGCTTACTTTACCATTTATAAACAAACGTACGATTACATTCTCTATCGTAATCCATCTTGGGTAATAATTAGGACATATTTGCAGAAAGAACAATACATATTATTTCATGTCTTTTTACTTTCATTCAGAAAAAAAATTGGTTGTAAGAAAAAATTATGCATCATTACTTACTATATGAATGTTAATCGGGGCAAGAATGTGCCAGTTAGTCCATTTCTATCCCATAAATACTTTCCTTATCATTCTCAAATAATCCTAGCAAATCATATTCTCAGCGAGGTTATCCACAATTGTTTACGTAGTGAGTTATCAATTTACTACGGCTGGTTATTGAAATTTTAATAACGGAAGGAAAAACTAATTGGCAACTTTCTCGCCTCCACTACTACATTTGAACTAGGGCGCATATTCATTTTATTCTTTTCGTCTCCATGCGACTTTACCCGCCTTATGCCAGACTTTTCTAAACGGAATGGTTTTATATGGCCTTCCTAAACCATTTCACAGACTGAATAAAATTGTCTGGCTGTGGTGGACTGGAAATGAAAACTGTCACCAACCTAAAGGGATTAAGATTAATGCCTTCACTATGATGACGTCATATGTTTAACTTGATAAATGAAAAAAAAAAAAAAAATACAGTAACAACGCAGCCATCCCCATCTCAAATTAAAAGTCCTGTCGGTTAAAATATTGAGCACAGGTGTGAAGGGGCAAACATATACTGCAGTTACTCTAACCTGGCCAAGATTTTCATCCCTTTGCAACGTCACTTCAAAAATCAATCCTATGGCTTTACATTCTCTCCACAGCACTTCTTTGCGAGCAGGATCATATTGGATTGTTAAAATAGTGTTGCAACTCAGTACTGAAAATGGAGACTGGCAATTTTAGGCCAAGGGAGAGTAAAAAGTACTGAAAATGGAGAGTAGCAATTTTAGGCCAGGGGAGAGTAAAAAGTACTGAAAATGGAGACTGGCAATTTTAGGCCAAGTGAGAGTAAAAAGAGTTTAACATAAGTTTGAATATTCTCCCATATGCCAGACAATCGTACAGAATACAGAAAATTCTCAAGAACAGAATACACATCGCAGTGAGAGTTAAGGCCAATTAAAATCATTTGAGATATTAAGAATTATACCTTGCCAAAAGCTCCTAAATTCACCACCCCTTCAGTACGAGGTCTTTCCGGAGGTGTATACTGTATAATATTCTGATGATAACAAGAATTAATTCATTGACATCCCAGGGCTCACGGGGGAACTATACTCCTCTGACTAACTAGGCCTAAAATTGCCATCTCTCCAACTTCAATGCTTAGCTGTAATGATAGCTTAACACTAGATTATGACAATCCTGAAATGCACTGAAAGGATGCAGAGCTGTAGCATTTTTATCCTGCCAATAAACTACATGCAAGATGCTGAATGACAAAAACCTAAGCCAAGTTAAGGCAAAAAGAGCATAACCTTCTATTAACCACCAAAATCATTGTTCTTATATTATTTCTGTTCCTGGGCAATTTTATTCAGCAACAAGTCTTATTATTGCTAGCACCAAGCAATTTTATTCAGCCAAAGTATTACTAATATTATTGTTGTTACTGGGGTATTTTATTTAGCAAAAGCAGAGCCTTCTAGTACTCAAGGAATTAACGAAGGCTGCCCCTATATCCCCCCCTCCTCCCCCCAAAAAAGGCACCTGGCTGCAGCAAAAATAAAATATCAAAATGTCAGCACTGAAGGTGTTAAGTATGGTCTCCTGTTCACCTTCTCAGTACAATGACATCTGGTAGTTTAAAATTTCTGATACTAAAATAATAAAGGCTGATATACATACATTAAGATATAGTGTAGCTCAATAATGATAAAAACAGACATATAAAGAAAATAAATCCACAGTGAAATGGTGGGGGACAGGGCGACATCAAGGCAATTTGTTTGTGGCCACTCCTTATGGGATTAAGGCGTCTGGCAATACACAGATAGACAGTAAATATAAAATGATAATTACTGTATACAGGCACTAATGTGTTATTTAATAACATACAGGAAGTGAATTATAAGAAGGAAAACTAAATAAATATGAACTGATATACAGGCAGCTAGATATAAAGGAAAAATGAATAAATCAATATATTATTTAAGACAGAAAATTAGACAAGGACAAAAACAGGGTACTTACATTTTCTTAATAATCTTCATGGTCCCTCCTCTGGTCAACTGGCAGGCCTTTTTTTTTTTTTTTTTTAAGTTCCTGAATTGAGTTTTTTTTTTTTTTTTTTACTATCTACCTGTTTACCTGTCTGTGCAATGCATTATTGCAGATTCTTTTGCTGTATGCAGTTGGAAACAGACACAAAATTATAAGCAGACATACAGAAGCAGATGTACATTTTCAAAAAAAATTCAAATAAGGATTGATAGATATAGCTTTCTGTCAAAGTGAAATAACGGCCAAGGTTATATCTGTCTTTGATATACTTTTTACTTAAGTGCTTGTAATTTCGCAATAAATTGTTCACATGCATTTCTGAGTTAGTCTTTCTGGTTGTATCTATCCTTCTTTCATTTCTTCAGTTTTTCTTTCAACTCTCTTTTTCAAAAATATCAATTGTTTTAATTACTACTACTGCTACTACTACAGTACTGCATTACTACCATCACTTCTACTACAGCTACTACTTCTACCAATATGCCATCACTGCTACTATGACTACTACTACTACCACCACCACTATTACTACTACTATGACTACCACTACTACCGTCCCTACTACAAAAATAACAAAAACTGCTATTATTATAACGAGCCTTCTCTACATCATTATTTTTTGTACTGTTCCATTCTTTCATCATCAATAATATTGTTACTGTACTTTTATACAAAATTTCTTTCCCTCTTCTCATTATTACATCACCATCGATATTAATAGTACTATCTTACCCTCCTCCTCACATCATCGTCATCATTTTCTTTTCATTCTCCTCACACCACCATCACTAACCACCTTCAATATAACTAACAATACATTCTTTCTCCACACCATATCACTGTTCATTGTACAAGCAAGTAATCATTCCCAGTACAAAAAGTTGATGAATTAAATTGCTTATTTAGAGCGATAACAAAATAAATTATGCTGTCTTGAAGGAATTAAAGGTGTGTTCTGAAAACCTTAAGCATATTGTGTTGTTTATGGGTTTCTTGTTATCTCCAAATGATTTTATTCAGACTGAGAGAGAGATACAAATCTGAGTCATTAGATAAGACTTTCAATACAGTAGTTCCTTAAATCAAAGACACCCATTTGTAATTCAAAAAATAATTTGGCGGCAGCAGGAACAGACTAAGAGACATCACCATAATGAAACATCATATTAACCAGCAGGAGATGAGTTGATGATCGTTTTTTTTTTTTTTTTTGTGGGGGGGGGGGCCTGTAGACATTTTTTTTTTTTTTTAAAATAATGCAAGAAGGAACCAAAAACCATAAGCCCGCAAGATTGTTCCCTCCAAGAAAAATGAAAATCAAGATAACTGAGAGCCAGATTCAAGATCAGTTCATTTGCTGGTAGATTCCTGCCACATCCACATCATCTATCCAGCTTAGGACTTTCAACACTGCAAGGTTTACACACTGTTCATTAACTTATTCAATCTGGGATCTCTTCTCTCAAACTAAAATCATTTGGAGACAGCAAAAAATAAACTATAAAAGCCTGTCGCATTATTGAAGACGTTACATGAACTCCAGTTGATTAGTCATGTCCATCACTGATCACCTCACACCAGGAGGGGTTGGCCAGGTGGAAAAATGCAGTGTTCTCGAGGGATAATGAGACTGCCGCCTCTTCCACCTGATTCCTCCATATTACTCCTGGCACTTCAGATTAACTATAAATGGCCTATTTTCATCTGAAGGAACTGAGAAATGAAGATATTATTTTTCTAACAGGGTACATGAAATTAGATGAGCCTTAATTACAATTTGCAATGAATCTCCTTGGTTACTAGTCAAATCAACACTCCAATCTGCCTACAACTGGCCATTAAGTGAGCTGCAATGGGTTAGGGATGTTTGTCAGGTTAGAACAAGTGTTGGCAAGTCTCCAAAGCCCAGAGAATATGGTGGCCATCAGAATGCAGTGCTTTTAGACCTCATTTCCATGGTAAACAGTTGGCATCATTTAAGCTGTTATCCTATTTACAGCAGATTTCATTAACACGTCTTCCTCAGCGATCAATTCTGAACATTACACCTTTTTAAAATTATTAATTACATACAACAAACTCTCAATTACCCTTCGCACAGCAGCCAAGGGTGTGTCTGATAGTGACATACCGATAGGAGAGTGAAGTGCTGTAGTATTCCCAAAAATACCCACAGGGGAAGTCTAAACCCCTATAAAACCCTATACCTGCACTGCATAACTATTTATAGACAGATAAACATTCTTAAATACTCTAACAAACATGATAAAATGTCACTGTACTGTAAAGCATCCAGGAAAATGTGCTTGGGCGATGAGACAAGTGGTGTGGATTTGGAGTTTGGGGGCTTTCCAGGTAAATTTCCCTAGAAAAACTGCCATTTGCTGTGACAGATGAAGACATGCTGAGTAATGCAGTGACAGATATTTGAGAGTTTACTGTACATGAATATGGATACATTTCAGCAACACAGTATGACTGGTAACATCCACATGAATAACACAATGACATCTCTTCCATTAGTTTCTTATTAGTACTGTACTACATGATTACACTCAGCTTTAGAGTGCACTTGCTGAAGGGGTTAATTAAGCCTTTATCTAGCCCCTCTAACTTGAGAAAAAAAAATCCTAAGCTTAATCAAATAATCTGGAGATAAAAAAAAAAAAAGTATGTGTGTGTGTGTGTGTGTGTGTCTTAAGATGTAATGTTCAAAATCCTTGCTAAGGAAGAGGCAATGGAAAATCTCTTAAACCAATCAGATCACAGCGTACTATAGCAAAGGCGCGAATACGAAATTAATAGTAAATGATTTAAAACCACATTCTTACATAAACACTAAGTCAAAAGACACATTCAAGTTTTATGTCACAAACCTATTGAAATTTTCTTTTAACTATACCACAACACACATTCAGTATATCAATTCATTTTTAACCACTTCACTCTGATGACAATCTGCTATAGTCTTGCTAACCACAGATAAATTCATCAGTATAGGAGAGACTTCTTGAATGGAAAAAGGTGGATACAGCAACTATTAACCCACAGAGCTTATGTCTGGCCCAATGACAGCTGCACTTCAAATTCATCATGGAGGAGAGGAAGAGGGAGAGGGAAAGGGTGAGAGAGAAAGAGAGAGAAGGGGGGGGGAGACTGAGAGCAGGCCTCCTCATGACCCATCACCACCCAGTTCTTTCTCAGTTCTGGTGGTGGTGCCCTAGGTGGTTACATGTCATTAGCAAAACAATGTATTCACCTGTGGACACTGCACCTACTGACATACGCAACCTTAAGTATGCTGAAATGGTTTATCTCCACTGTGATATGCACACTTGGATAAGATAAGGTCACTTTTGGTCTTTCTTTTACACATGGGGGTGAGGGACAGGGGGGGGGGATACTTGGGAAAATAAGTTGACGCTACATGGGTTAATTCCTGCAGTTCGAGAGGCCTTTCCTAACTCTAAAATTCATCTGCAGGCTGCTGGAATAACACACAGAATACTCATCAAAGAGTGAGGTGGTAAAAAAATAATATTATGCAGCAGGCGTAAGAAAATGTGTTTAGAGAAAACAAGGGGTGTGAGCTGGGAGGGGATACGTGAAAAAAATATATATATCCAAACGAAAAGACATAGGCTCAAAGTTTTTTTTTTTTTTTACACTGATTAATTTATTGTTGAAACGGTTTGATGTACATAAGGTTCATAATTGCTCAGACAGAGGAAAGGGAAGCAAAAAATTGAAGGTTACATATTATATTAACTGCCAAGAAGGGCCACAGTTTCTAACCACCGGCTATGCAACTCGCAAAAATTGCCCGAAAAAAATTGCTTAAACAAGCTCAACTATTTACACCATTTTTTTTTCTATTTTAATTTCTATCTTCATTAGGTTGAAATTGTGGCCACCTCTCTCACATTTATAATACACAGCAACTTGGGTTTAATGCGTATTTTTTATGCCTTTTTTAAATATATATATATATAATTTTTTTGTCTGTTTTAAAGGTAAATTGTTCTTTTAAAAGGAAGATGTCTGCTTTTTAAAACTGCATCACCTACGCTACGGAAACGCAGGCCTGGGGAGCAAGAGAGAGAAGGAAGGAAGGAAGGAAGGAAGGAAGGAAGGAAGGAAGGGACGGAAAGTCCACGACGGAAAAAAGGAAGGAGAGTGTAAGAGAATGACAAACGAGGGGAAAATGGAAGGTAGGAACAGGAGAATAGCAAAGGAAGATGGCACAGAAGGAAAAGTGAAAGGAGGGCAAGGAAGATGAAAGGCAGCATGTCAGGGATATGGAGGTGAGGGATGTGAAAATAGGGAGGATCGGGAGGGAGGAGAAAAGGAAGAAAAAAGATAAGTGTGAGGAGGCCATGGGAGAGAATAAAAGGAGTAAGGATGGATGTGGGGAGAGAAAGAAGATAAGAATGAAATGATGGACAAGGATGATGGAGAGGAGATAGCAGATTTTAAGGAAAAAAAGAAGGGAAAGTAGACAGGAAGGAGGGGGAGAAAAAAAAAAAATACTGCAGAAAGGATAAGAAAGGGTGCAAGAAGGAAAGACATGGGGTTAAAACAACATTATATAGAAACATGCAGAGAAAGAAAGAGAGAGAGAGAGAAAGAAAAGACAGATGCAGACTTTAAGGGAGAAAAGCAAATGATGATAAGAGAAGAATCATTTATGAAAGGACTGAGAAGTCAAAAAAATTTATCCAATGCAAAAAATATATTAGTCAATCACCATTAGCAGAAATTTAGCTAAGACATTTTAACTGGAACACAAATTTATGGTAATGAAAATGGGAGGGCGAAAGGAAGAGATGTTCCAATATTCTTGTTTCTGGTCTTTTAAAAACCTTACTTCTCTCTCTTTCTCCCTAAATATAAGAAAAAAAAAGAAAAAAAAACACAGGCAGTTTTAGCAAAGTACTCAGAAATTTCTAGTTTAACAGCCACAACTCACTCACTCTCCAAAAATTATTAACCAAAAACAAACAGAAAATGTAAGCTCTTTGAAAAAACCATAAACAGCAACAACCAAACTCGGCTTACAGCGCAATTCTTTAAAACTGTGTATATCAATTGTTATAATTCTATCTATATGCATAACCTAGATGGGATCAAACGCACTTCTGCACAAACTTACGATCCTCCTCTAACCTTGATATGGTGATAGTGTCAGCGGGTGCCATCAGTGTCTAAATAGAGATTCCGAGATGGCTGCCGATGTCAACAAAGTTCGCTCCTTATTTAACAGATAATATGGCCAGTCTTTGAATCAACTGACATAAATACTCAGATAAACCATAATAAAATCAGTAAAACATTCTTAAAACAAGTTATTATTTCATATATAGATATAGATATATATTTGCTTTATATAAAGGCTTCTTAAAATATCAAAATTCAAAGTTATAATGTATCTAAACTCAAATGTAAATCATACATAATATATATAACTCTTTACTTAAAATCTCTACTGTACTTAAATTCCTCACTTATATACACTCCTAAACAACCACATTTTGGCTATGGAGAAGCAACTTAAGAGAGTAACTTACACTCATTTACAGATATGCCTCTTTTTAAGTATACTCTACACAAAGCTCACTTAAAATTGTCGGTACAGGTCTTTCAGAAGAGCGTAGGGGTGAGGGGAGGGGAACCTAAATATAAAATGTTCTCTGTTCAAATCCGTTTGGTCAAGTTCAGAGGTAATGACCCGTGTTCTTTGCCATGTTAGGGCAGATGATCCAATTTCAAACCTCCTGAATGAAACAGCTTGACATTTAAAATTCTTATTAAGATACAGCTTCGAATTTCCCTTAAAAAAAAAAATAATAATAATAATAATGAAAAAAAAAGGGAGGGGGGGGTATCAAATGATACATAAATTTTAATTTCCTTATTTATGATTCTGAAGAAGGCACTTACTGAAGTCTTAATTTCAGGTACACTATGCTATTATTTAAAGAATGAACTTTATTTTGATCTTTCACAAGCTTTCAATCATTAACATACTTTCCTGTAAATAACCTTACAATACTACAATTATGGGAGGTTGATGAGATTGAAGGTTTTTTAGATGCCTGACACACTCCCTGAATTAAGTATGGAGAATTATAAATCACTTTACAGCTTTCAAGTGAATTTCAGATATGCTGAGAAAACAAAAATGCCTTTCCAAACAAACTAGCAAACAAGAGTTCCATAATCATCCGCCATCTTTCACAAGCCGTGGGTCCAAACCAAAATCATCGCCTCTGATCTTGCACAAACGTAAATAATCTACAAAGTTGGTGCTGGTTTGGGGCACATTGAATCTCCATATCAAAAACGTACATAAAATACTGACTTGGTTGTCGATACAGATGCACCTGTGAGACTCCGAGATCCAAGCAGCCCAAGACATATAAGTGGATTGTGCAAGTGATTTCTGAGGGAAGTTTTGTTATTTTGGCATTTTACAGGATATCCCAGAAAATGTGAGAACTTCGGTGGATTGTTCCAGGGCTCATTTTGCATAATAATGCTATATCAACATGGGTACGTTCTTAGCCATTACAGAGCTACAATTACTGTTGACTTTATGGATGAATTGTGAGAGACCAGTTTCAACCATATCATCAGTAACTGTAGCCCCATGAGCTTGAGAACAGGACTTTGATAATTATTACACAAAATCGGCCCAAGAACAGCCTTCCCCAGTTTTTCATAGGTCTCCTGGGACATCCTGCCTAGTAACTGATCAGACAACACAGGCACCAATGGTAACAGATGCTAGCTAAATCCAGTCCTAACTTCGCCTACTATGTGCAACGCCAAAACGCATCACCACCCACAATCATTTACACAAAAAACATCGCCTGTGACTCTAAGTCCCCGGGTCTCGCTGTGCCTTACGGTTACGAAAATAGTCACTTATGGCCTAAAGACACGAGGTGCACACAGATAAAGCCTCCTCCGCCTTCGTGAGTTCATGGCGTAGGATTGTCGATTCGCTTCAGTCTGTCTGCTGGAAATGATTACCAATGTTCATGTTTGAAGTTTCATTTGATTTGGGGTCATTACTTATTGAGAAAATAAGGTACTGTACATACCCTTGTTGCTTCATGTCATGAATATTCCACAACAGAATTCAAGGTTTTGATGGAATTTTGAACACTGAGGTTAGAACTTCCCGCTTCAACGTCTCACGAACCCATAAAGCGCGAGTGAAGCTCTGGTGCCGCCAACAGGGGAAGGGTCACAGAATAAACTCTTGGAATGTCAACCAACACAGTAACCTTCCAGCTTCAATGGCTTTAATCCTAAATAAAGGTGCGAATTACACTCATCTGGTTATCACTAAAAGGAGGTGCAGAAGACAAAGCTGAATGACATGTTTCCTTACAACCAAAACACTTACATTTCAGTGAGAAACGTGAAACAGAGACGCTAGTTTCAGGTCATGCTTATAAGATATTTTGATATGGGTTCTGATTCTGCACTGATGCTACGAATTAAAAACTTCAAAAACGGCTCTGATCTATGTGTCTATCTGAACTACCACAATGACAGAAGCTGATACTGTTAAATCTAAATTGCCGATTTACTTGGCATTAACCCACCAAGCTCAGGGAAGTCTTATTATTTCTTGCCATCTTAAAGTGATTTAACTCGGTTTAGGAGAAAACTTCTGAACTGGAGAGGTCAAATAGACTAAATAAACTCACTCAGTACAACACGCCTCTCCTAAATTGTGTAGTATCGCATGACAGCAAAAATAAAAAAATTCGTCACTTGAAATCAATGAGTTAATATATATATGTAACATCACTATTACGATTCTGTGTCCATTTACAATAATTTAAACATTCACAACCCTCAGATTTCACGCTGATAAACCAAACGTCAGAGCGGTTTTCCAATCTTTAATTCTCAGAGGACTTTTCCACATTGCTTCTTATAAAAAATCAGGGGTTAAAAAAAATCCATGGCCCCTCTACAACAGTCTGGTCATTAACTCTTTCCCCTCCTAAATATTACGGGCAATTAAGACCGCATGCAACGAATAATTACAGATAAACATAATTACCCTCATTATCTTGTCATGAGCCTTCAGATTCCCCGGTAAAACTTGGGAGCGTCAGAAAGGGGTTAAATCCATGCTATTAAACCCTTCAGTCTAAAGATGTATTTTCTTTTTTTATTCAGAAGGAACAAATGATTTCCCACAACTAAAGAAAAATTCTGGCACTACTGAAAGGGTTACTGAAGGCTGTATATAACCTCTCCAAGTTTGTAAAGCCCTTCTTAAGGTGAATAAAATCTCCTGGCAGTTGGAGAGGGGGAAAAAAAAAAAAAAATACATCACCTGACTGAAAGGGTTAGGGAACTTTATTTTTGATCCACTGGAGGGGGTGTAACTTTTTTTCTTTTAGATTTCTGCTTTTGGAAGAGTCCTTGATAAGCGGGTTCCATCGCAATCCGAGGAAGCTTAGAGACTCCGCATTGCTCCTGAGGCATCACTGATATAATATACTCCATTATGTACACACAACACACACAAACAAAAAAACAAATAAGCATCGAAGTACACATCTTTAAAATTTGAAAAGGTCCACCCATCAGTTTATATATATATATAATTCTCTTTTTTTTTTTAATTATTTTACCCTCTTGTAAATATGAACCAGGGCGAAATACAAAAATAGAGCAAGGTAAAGAGCCTATAAGAATTTGATTACTCGTATTAGGAAGTGACTACGTTCTTACACGCAACTGCCGACAAAGGGCACAGCTGGTTTCTCAAGGGCTGATTGTTGATTGTGACCTTTTTAATTTGGGTTTGAAATGCTCTTGACATTTTAGCTATGAATATAATTTCCATAAAGATGTTTAGGTGAGTTAATGTGCTGATAACCTTAGTTGAAACTCTCAGTGCCTGTCATACATCAACATCTACATTCTTGGAAACTCGCCACTCCCCCTGTGCGACTTATTTTGGTCATAAGAGAAGAAGGTGGATAAAATATTGCTTTTGAAATCATCACGTCAAAGAGAACACGCTTAAGACATGCTGTTTCGGCTGTCTGTTGTACCTCAGTTGTTTTGTTTTGTTTTGATCTCGGCTGCATTCTAGCGTGAGGTCAAGAAAAAGAACAAAGGAGTAACATCGACATCCACCTTCAGTAACTTACACATACAGTATTTGAAACACTGTTGGTAAACAAAGAACACAGTTATGTACCAGGTGAAATGAACAAGACTGGATTGTAAAATGTAAATACAAGATTCTTAAAGCAAGACGTCAACGTTGAAGTACAGACGAGTAGAAATAAATCCGTGAAGATCAACAAAAATGGTGATAACGAGGTGAAGACAAGCCGTTCTATGAGTCGTATAGAAGTATTTACACAGTTTAACAGAGGCCTAGTTGTAGCCTAGCTGTAGAGACTTGGGCCATTTCTAGTAAGATGAGGGAAGACACAATACAACTACCCTGGGGAGGGACTCACATACAAACTTATAACTGATCCCCTGTCATAACATTTGTTTTGCAGGAAGAATAAGAGATATGGGAACAATGTCTCCTTCTTCCTTCGCCTTCCTGCAAAAGCAAATACTGTATAACCTATAATTTTTCTATCATACGAAGCATTTTTGTAGAAGGAATATGAGACGAGGAAATACTTTGCTATCCCCTTTCACTGTCCTCCCAGAAAAACAAATATGAATGGGAGTTGTCTGTATCGTTATCAGTCCATACATGCTCCTCTGTGGGACTGGACCTTCTCTCTAGAGGGAGAGTGACAGACAGAATTAACTCTTCCCCACTGTAGCAAAGTAAGAATGGAGGAATTGATGCAGGTTAGCCATATTACTGTAATGACTATGAGTGTGTTGCAATCTGTATATGCCATCAGTGGAATTGACAGGGTGTAAACATAGGCAAAGTTATGACAGGCATTTTACAGATATCCACTTCAAATGTTCACCATTCCTTGGGTTTGAACCCTGGCCTTGAGGCACATACAATGTGAGACAAGTATGCAATCAATCAAGCTACTGCAACTCCAAAAGGGAATTCATTACAAGTTTATTAGTGAATCTGGCCCCTGAAGAAGAAGACAAGTGCTATGGAGGAGGACTTATATATTACCAACAGCTATTGCGTAGACAGAGCTCAATATTTAACTTTTACTTCATTTCCACTGCAATTTAATACTTGAGATCAATCAGAGATATCACAGTCCTATCCCAGATCATCAATAACAGCAGTAACTGTGAACTGGAAATCTGAAATAGCACCAATTTCCGTAAGACAAAGCCGTTGTGTGCCTTCCAACTGTTTTAGAAATGGCCTCCCGACTACCGTAGCAGCTCGGCGATGCTTCAGAGCCGCATGGGGTGAAGCTTCAAGACAGAGGGGAGAACACAAGCCTCAAAGCTCTAGTGTATCCTCGCATACACTCTGCAGAGCTCTAACGTAAGTATAATCATGGTATGTCTCTATGGTGAACCCTATGACTTCCAGCATATTCTATCATGCTTTGGAATCCCCTCAAACAGCCCATTCAAGATTATAGAAAATTACATCCTCCTGTGAACTATGTGGGTTGTGTTCCCAGTGGCATTTTATACCTTGCAGTATAGGAGACACCTCAGCACTTCCTTCTTGGTGATTTACTTTGTATTTTGCATCTTCACATTTTCCAACATGTTATTTGTCATTTTAATACTGACACAATTTAAAGCTATAGTTCTATCACCTTATCTTGGCAAGGATTTTTGTTCTTTTGCAGATTATTTCACACAGCTCAGTCGTTGAAAAAGACAACACTAGGGTATCCTTTCCACTGCACTTGTGACTGCAACCATATTCCAGTGGTAATCTAATGCCACAGATCAGCATTCAAGCTGGAATGATAGCAATTTTATGTCAAGTTCGAGCAAAAGGAGTATAGTATCAGTAACATAGGAGGATAGGAAGAGTAATGAGCAAAATAAATGACCAAGGATGAGGTGTTCAGATCTCCAATGACCATTTCAATGCAAGTCGATATGCAAGCACATTTCAGTTTGCAGAGGATTTCAAAGCCAGATGTTTTGAACTGCTAAAGGGCAAGGGCTTCTCTCTTGGAAACTAAACTGAAGAAATTGGTAATAAAATGGAAAGAAAAATTATAATAATCACAAAAAATATTAACTGGTTTTTCTGGTCATCTCCCCTTTTTCAGGAGAGAGAAGAGGGATTTTTAAATGCTAAATACAGTAACACGCTAAGCATCATTATTAATATTACTGTTATTAATTATTATTATTGTTTTCGTCCCATTGATGAAGGCCATGTGTAGCTCAGAATAAGTCGGAGAAATATCAAATTCATCTACATTTACGGAATCTACCACCTACTTCGTCTACTTGGGATATGTTTGCATTCATCGCTATTAACTACTGGTAAAAATACAGTGGTCAAAGGTCCATATTATCTTAGGTTAAGGCTGCTCCCCGGCAACCCTTCCTGACTATAGATAATTCCCGTATCCTGTATGTTAATATATTCTTGTAAGCACTCCATACTGATATAAAAAGATAAAAGTAAAGCATGAAAATGATAAGATATAATACACAAAATAAACTGCTAACAAAGAGGCATTAAAAGCTTTGTAAGTTGATGTATGACTTGGTCAAAATTTTCTATCAGTTTCTCCTCAGCAACTAACTTTCCATGTTTTCAGCTTATTTTTCTACTGTGCGTTGTTTGTATATCAATTTATAGTAACATGGAGAGCGAAAATACTGTAAGGACTATATTAACGTACCAGATGCAGAAATCAACCAGTGGGGAGGATGTGCTGGGAGGCTTCCTTAATCGATGACAATACGACCCTGAGTTAACTTCCCTCCGACGCTACAGCTTAGAAAACTAAACAATCATTATTAACTTCCTCACCTTCAAAATCATCAGTGTGGCTATTAGTCGTATTTCAAGCGGCTTTAGAGATTTTGTGGCACCTCTTCCTCAACTACATATGTTACCTACCATACCCTAACATTCTCTTGTATACTGTCCATGCAACCTATGTCCAAATTACAGTGATATGAAGTACTTAAGAGAATGTTAATGTGTAGCTGATTTTTTGTGCTCATTACACCTGTCTCCTCTTACTACTTATTAAATGTACACTGATGTTAAAATGATACAAGCAACATACGAGAGAATGTGAAGGTATAATATGCAAAATAAACAGCTAAGAAAGAGGTGCTAACAAAGCCTCCCTCACCACCAGCAATACATCCCTAAGATTTCTACGCTGTTTGGCTACGCTACAAAGTTCACTTAAAACTGTATGAACTGTAACTTTGTCAGGCCCAGAAATGTTAAATTGGTCTGCACATGACAGCCTGGGAAACTACACCCTCTACCCTCCATCCACTGACACTCCCAATACCACTTTGCAAGCTAGGGGCCACATTCTAAGTGACGGGTGTTGTAACACCTCTTCCTTAGTAATTTATTCTCTGTATTACACCTTAGCACTGTCTTGTATGTTGTTTATATTGTTTTAGTGATTATATAAGTGGCATAAATAAAGAGAACACTGAGGTAAAATGAGCAGAATAAACTGCCATTACAGCTTTACATTTTCTTGTAAGTTATGTATTTTGTTCTAATGTCCAAATGGGTTGCATAAATCATACATATGATGATTTTAAGGTACACAGTAATGTGAAGATTAAATCACTAAGGAAGAGGCATTAATAAATCTCCCAAGCCACTTGGAATGTGACTGCAAGTGTCAATGGCTCTCAAGTGTGACAGCCTGACCAAGGTATCTATCTACCACCTGCTGCCTGTATGCAACTTACGACTACATAGAAATATATATGTTCTAAAGAGGCGATTTGTGAGAAAGTTAGTACAATACTTCTACAAATACTTTCAGTGATTGATCATCGTCATTCACTAACCAGTTTAATACCGCGAGTCCAAGGGTCCTCTCAAGCCTTAAAAGTCTTAATCCTAAAATCTCTCCTCGTCTTGAAACTGAACTCTCCACTCCTGGGTTTCTTCTTCATATTTGCTCATATTTTTCCATTTGGTGCTCTCATATGTGGGTTGGAGTCAAAGGGTGATGCAGTACTGTCCTCTCAATAACCTGAAACACCAAAATCAATACAGCGGGAGTTTCGGAGAGAGGGTTCAATTCACTCGGAAAGCTTTCAGTTAACGGCTCCACTACCATGACGTCTTTTTTGCTTTCTCTGTGACCTCCAGGCACGTCCATGTTGGAAAATCTCATCCACCCATAAACCATCCAATTCAGGACTGCCCCACAAGAAGTGCTGGTATATGATGCTAAGCAATTCATTCCAGACGCTTAAGGCAGGAATGACCAGTTGCAAACCACTGAGCAGCACTGCATGGGCAACAAACCCTAACCACCCCTTGGAAGAAGACCCTAATGGGCTAAATCCAGTTGGAGTGCTTGTTAAGTCATTAGACCAACCCCAAGTCAAATAAAATCCTCTGGAGATGTAAAGAATTAAAGACATCATAGTACTGAAGGGGTTAAGAGGCAAAGTTCGTGGAAACAGTAAAGTCCACGTGTCACAACAATCGAGAAACATTATTAGCCTTATTGAGAGTAAAGGAAACAAATGTTCATGGCACTTTCTTAGTTCATAAAAGCTGATGAAATGATGCACTGCGGCACTTTTCAAACAATTCTTGGTACATTAGCGACCGTGAAGTGGAAAGGCGATTTCAACATGCACGATGGGAATTAACTCTGCGGGTACAACTATCCATGAAAGTTGTGTCACTGATCTCTTATGAACTCCACCCCCAAACACTTACTCTCCTCATCCCTGGGCCTTACTCACGCATTAGACGAGTAATGTTTTGCTCTTGGCTTTTTCATATTGACTCCATTTCACTGACAAGTTCAGATATGATGCTCTCTAGCCTCTCTCAGGTGATCCAATTCACTCTCATCCTGATAGTTCTCAGATCAACAACACGACATTCATGCAAAACTGTATAATGCATTTCCTAAAACCCCAAGTTCCTGTCTTTTCTTTTATTTCTCATCTTTTAGCATCAAAGTCCACATATCAAGGTCCTTCACATAAACCCAAAGAACATGGCATGAAATACTACTGGGTGATCTGTATACTACACACTCCAAACCTTGTGTTGCAAGAATGGCTCAGTTAGCATTACCAGTGTCTATTCTGCATCACTTTTTACTCCCTATAACCCTTTTCATACTTTTAAAATGTCTGCCTTTCACATCCACTGATTGCATGGTTGATCAATAATTTCAAAAAGCTCCTCATACCAGAAGACTGAGCCGTCCCCACACCACACGAAGGCAAAGTGCATAACATACAGATACAGTAGTTCAGAATACTGTACTTCAGCTTAGCAGTCAATCTATGTGGACTGGTTTCCCCTGCCTTTCGTACAGTCTTCAATCCCCCCTACTTCAATCGTGTTGAGGGCATCACAGAGATGAATAATACAGATAAATAAATATATGTTATAATCCTACAAACCTTAACACTAATAGACCTCCCACGACACTGGAACATCAACTATAAGAACCACAATCTCCTAAAAAACTCCATCATCATTTCAACAGTATCTCCAACCATACTTTTTTTAACTAACAACCACTAAAGTACTGGCATATATATACGTACATGTGTCTAGATGTACATATACATATCCTCTACTTTAAAGTGCACGCAAAAAATAATCTTAACTTACGATTGTAGAAGAGATACATAGGGTATATATTTTTTTATCCATTTTCCTGTAGACATGACCGTTTTTGATATATGCATTAAGTCTGACTGGTTCTTCAATAAGCTCACACAGACATTGTATTTTGTCATACTGGATTAAAATTTTATATTTTTCTTCAGTTCACCTTAATCTGTTTTCATTTTCCATTTCCAAACTTCTTTATTTTAGTATTTCATCAATATTCTTCACTGGTTTTCTTCAATAATACTGCTGGATCAGACATATTTTTATATTCATTATTTTCTTCATCTCCCTCATTGCTTAAGTTCTTTGGGGTGACAATTTTAATTTTCACTCTTCACCTCTTCATTCCAACCAGGCAGCACCTCAAGGGGAAGTGAAATGGGAGGGGATGGATAAAGTGGAAAGGTATCTGCAGAAGGGTAAAGAGGGAGGTGAAAGATAAGGAGTATTATGTCAGATGATACTCGCAGATGAGATCAGGTTATTTTGAGTCAGGTTAGATTAAATAAGATAAGGTTAGATTACGTACATAAAGCAGGATAACTGTAGGCTATGCTAGATCTGATCATGTTCAGTTAGGGAGTCAAATTGTAGGAAGAAGGATGTCAAGGAAGCATAATGAGAAAATGAAAGGGAGCTGAACAAAGATGAAAGTAAACAAAAATGAAACAGCAAAACAGACATGAAACGGGAAATACACATATTCAAGGGATATAGAAAAGGGGCATAAAAACAGTTAGACAGAAAGGAAGTATGAAACAAAGATGAAAAGCAATGAAACAAAATCAGAATGGGTTACAGTGAGGTGAAAACAACTGAACATGGGCAGAAGGAAAGGCAAATGGATGAGATGAATTTGAGTACCAATGCAAGAGCGACGGAAACTGACAGTAAAATAAAAACACTGCGGCCAAGGGGGAGTTGAAATGCCCAGTGCTGAAAGGAGAAGAGGGCCAAAAAAGAGTCATGCAAGGGTTGATGTAGGCTATGTTCAAAGGCTGAGTGGGCAGACTGCAGACTTACCAAGGCAAAATGAATGTATGGAAATGTCAAGAATGCCACAGAGGAATGCAGTTAAAAAAAAAAAAAAAAATCATGATAGGATAAAAAAACCTTTCAGTGTACAAGAAAAAGAAAGAATTTAGGAGAATAAGGTCAAGAGTCATTAGAGCGCTGCCCAGCGGTGATGTTCAGAGGGCTGATGGTTGCTTACGATGGCACATTGAGGGGGACGCGACGGTAGGGCTCGTGGCGGAACCTACCCCGGGTCACAACAGCACCAGACTTGAGAGTTCCGTCCTTCTTGTCAACATCTGTCAGGACACGAAGACATTACTTGGGTAAAATATAAATGCTAGGCGATTACAACTGCTCTGTGCCATCTACTGACAGCACTGCATCCAAGGTAACTCCACAGACAGTATTCCAGTACAGTTAGGGAGCTTATGCTGACTAACACCTCTTCCTTACCCATTTATTTCTGATTCTGCTCTGTTAGTCTATGCTTGTGTGTTATTCATGTAATCTATGTAGGTAATGAAAAGGAGTAAAAAGCAAACCGTTGGATATTAATGAGTAGTTTGGAGAATAAATCGATATGGAAGAGGTGTTAGGTACCTGAAGAGGCTATGGTCCCATGTGTGCACAGATGATGGACAGAATCTACCTACAGCAAGGATGACTCATTTCGTTCTCCACAATTAACAACTCTCATATACAGCATGTTTCTTTTTCACAAAATGTCATCAATGGAGAGTTCAATGATATACGTACAATTAACAAGCTTTGAGTTTATATCAGGTTTTTTTCCTAATATCTATGTCATCTGGTGTTTGCTGGTAAAAAAAAAAAAATAATAAAATAAAATAATCATAGTAAAGAGGTTTCTCTTGTTTTTCCCTCTGATATACAACTATTAATCTTTGGGAAGACACCTCATAATTGGTTTAAATTCAGTCTGCAGACTATAAAGGCAAGCAAAAGCTTTACTTCACAAAATACATAATGGTATATACCCAATACCTGCTGAAAGAAAATCCCAAGAAGTTACAAATGGATATATAAAACAGAAAATAAATAATAAGACTTTAAGGAAATACACTGCATAAAAAAAAAAAACACTGACAATTACAACTTACCAAAAATCTGCCCAAAAAAATAAATAAAGAAATAAAAAAAATAACCACACAGAGAAAATGAATCCTCAAGCCTTATTGAAAAAACACACACACACACACAAATACCTGTACATATACCAAAAAATAAAATTACCCCCAAAATTACCCCAAAATACCAAAATACAAAAGTCACCCTCTGCAAACAGTTAATACCTACCAGTAACAAGGGATGGATCGAAGTCTGCCTGGAGGTTGGTGATCTCCGTGTATTCCTCGTACATTGGCATACTGATAGGTGGAGGGGAGGAGGGAGAGGGAGGAGATGATGGAAAGAAAGCATGGGAAAGAAGAGAGGGAGAGAGGGGTAGGCAGAATGGGCACAGGGAGAGAAGGAGGGTGATAGGATGAATGAGAGAAGTAGGAAAGCAGAGAGGGAAGGGGGGAAGGGGTTAAGGATGAGGAAGGAGAGTGATGGGATGGAGAAGATGGAGGAGAGAAAGAGTAGGAAATGGTAGGGGAATGGGGGGGGGAAGGGGTTAAGGAGGCGATGGAGGGGTAGGAAAGACGAGAGGGAAGAGATTAAGGAAGAAGAATGAGGGGATGGAAAGGGTAGGATAGAAGAGAGGGAAGGGGGGTTGGGGGGGTGATAGATGGATAGAAAGGGTAGGAAGAAAGGATGGGGTGGAGGAAATGGGCATGGGGGTTGGGGGAGAGGAGGATGGGTGGGAGATGGGGAAGAGAAAGGGCAGGATGGAAGGGAGAGAGAGAGGGGTGGAGGAACAGAGGGTAGGAAGAGAAGAGATGAAGGAAGTTTTGGAACACAGGGTAGGAAGGGGAGAGATGAAGGAAATTTTGGAACACAGGGTAGGAAAGGGAGAGGTGAAGGAAGTTTCGTGGAGAGGCAAAGAGAGTGTTAAGAGTAAAATAAGAGGTGGGAAAGAAGAAAAGAAAGAATTATAAGGAATGAGTGGAGGAGGATGGAAAAGGAGGGAAAGGGAGAGGCAGCGAGGGGACGGTGAGGAGGTTGGAGAGGAGGGAAAAAGCAGGGAGTAACGGAAAGGAAGAGAAAGAGAGAGAAAAAAGAAAAATCAAATTACAATCATTTAACAACCAATGAAATATGATCTCACTCTGCATATAATTTCTGATTACAGGAAATTATCATCCACAACAATGCCACAATTATCTGATATTGTAACTGTCATTATAATTACCACTACTGTTACTACTTCTATCACCACTACTACTACTACAAAACATAGTAAATAATTTTCACTAATATCTCCAAATTATCAAGGGTTAATCAAAAAATTATCGTGATTATTTAACACAACAAGCATTATCAGGATTTAAGAATTGCACATCATTAAAGAAATTATTAAAAAAGAGTAAATAATCTGGGTTTAATCATACAGACAATTATCATGAGCTAGGGTATATGAGGAAATTTAGGCAGAAACCCCCAAACTGGATTATTATTATTATTACTCTTATTATTTACAGAATACTTTGCATAATATTAATTACTCCATTATTTGGCATTTAAAACCCCAAAATCGCTACATAAGATACATTATTTTCTCATTATCACTGCTATACCTACTGCTACTACTAGTACTACTACTACTACTACTACTACTACTACTACTACTACTACTACCACCACCACCACCACCACTACTACACTTTTACTCAACTACTACTACTACTTATACTATCATCATAACCCTATCAAACCTCCTATTATCTACATATATATCAGCTTCCACATGTGCTTATTATTAATCATTATATACCCAACACAATTCAAATTCTTATACCACATATCTCTATAAAACTTTAAAATTCAGAAAATTATCTATATGAACTACCTGCTATATGCACTATAAAAAAAGAAAAAAAAGAAAAAATCCATATTTAAAGAAAAAATAGCAAGAAATATTTAAAGAGTTTTAGGGCCACTCTTCATGCCATATCTGGTGGTCCTAGGAGGCTCCTTTAGCACTTCTTTCCTATAGTACTTTTACCTTAACTTGGCCCAGATTTTCATCCCTCTACAGTTTATTTTATGTATTTCAAGGGCAGAGAAAGATAATACTACAGTTCGCCATGCTTTCCACAGCACTTCTTCATGACCAGCATCATACTCTAGTGTTAATCTCTTATTGCAACTCAGCATTCAAGAAGGAGAGAAGGTAATTTTGGGCCAAGGTAGAGTAGAAGGGGTATAGTTTATTTATGCATATGACACTTTAATATTCTCTTAACTACTGAAATAAAAGGTGATCTATATCTAACGTTTCTCTTCCATTCCGCTGCGTGATCTCTTGCGTGTTTGTGGGGATGGTTCAGTCAGCATTTTCAGTGTCTATCTCCAACATTTATTAATTTCCTACTGTCAGCGTTATCAGTGTCTATCTCCATCATTTACTCATTTCCTACTGTCAGCGTTATCAGTGTCTACCTGCATTATTTATTCTATTGTCAGCATTATCAGTGTCTATCTGCATCATTTCCTCATTTCCTATTGTCAACATCAACAGTGTCTAACCTGCATCATTTACTCATTTCCTACTGTCACTGTTAAACCCACACCAGCAGACTGAACCATCTCCACAAAATTAAATAACCCCACATGTTCCCAGCTGAGTGCTACTTACAGACCACCCTATTAAACTACCCCTGAAATACCAGGGCATCTTTTACGCTTATTTTGTTGCCGTTGAACAATTTTACTCAGCTTAGGGGAGCTGGAGACTCGGCAACCCCTTTTACGGCAATAAGTCTCTCTCGTAAGCTGAATAAAAACATCTGCGAGCAAAATAATGAAAATGTTGATGTACAGAAAAGGTTAAAAAGTATCATTTACATGTACAATAAGAGAATATTAAAGTGTTACATACCAACCATTTCCATAATACAAGGATATAAGTTGTAAGTATGAAAAATAAATAGCCTAGGAAATGATGCTAGGGAGCCACTGAAGACCAAGGGAATATGGTCCAAGTTTTTTAAAATGCATGTTTACTGACAACACTTGATGATTATTAATTAGAACAGGCAATTAGAATTAATAAAAGGTAGGGGTATTTAACAGGGGTGGGGGCAGGGAAGGTGTGTGTGTGATAAATGAAGAGACAATCTATGTTCCTTATGTATGTATGATATGTATGTAGCCTATGTTGTATGTATATGTATGGATGTACTGTAAAGAGTTATATGTGCTGGTCTTTAACTATTTTAAGGATGAAACACATCATTACAATTATGGTAAATAGTACAATAATTTAGTGACATTTTTAGTTTATTTAAAGACTGCATTAACCATGACAATGGATTTATGAAAAAGGAGGATTAGTGTGTAGGTAAACTGAGGGGTAATTTATCCTTGAAATAATTCTACTTATGACACTAGCTAATACCTATTCTACCCAATATATGCTCAGCTAAATTACTACCAAACTTAAAAACTACAATATTACCCCAGCTACATAAAATAAAAACTACACTATCTTCATCAGCTACAAGAGAACTGAGAATATGCCCTGCTAACTATCAACTAAATATGTCCACCAAGAGAATACCAGCTAAACTACAAACACAGCTAGGCACAGTAAAATATAATACTAATATATATGCTTCACCCAAGACCCACAGCTACACTATGTTATTCCCCAGCTAAATATTCTAAAAAGCTAAATTCTGGTTACTGGATAAAGCACAGGGAGGAGAAATATGAAGCTATATTCCTAAAGCATCGTAAAGCTATATTTTGGCTTAGTGGATATAATACGAGCTACGAATCCTAAAAACCTAAATTCCGGGCATCAGATAAAACAGGGTAGATGTTCATATTCCCAGTTAAGAGAGGTAAAGCTATATTTTGGCTTAGTAAATCTGAGCTAAATATCCTAAAATGCTAAATTCCGGGTATCAGATAAAACAGGGTAGAAGCTCATATTCCCAGCCAAGAACTGTAACGCTGTATTTTTCAGCAACAAACCACAGTATAGTATATTTTTACCAAGTATTGTGTGAGACTGAGGATGAGCTGAAAGGATGGACTGGAGAGGTATAAGAAAGAGAGATGGGTGGGGGGTGAGCTGGGGGGGAGGGCAGCAAAATGGCAGGGGACAGAGTGACATGGAGGCGATTTGTTTGTGGCCACCCTTTACTGGATTGAGACGTCTGGCTACAGACATATATTGTATGGTAACGTCTAATCCATCACAGTACTGTATTACTGAAAACCTATGTATCAGTTATTGGCTTTGACGTAACTACAAAGCAAGCCAAGTTCTCAAAATTTTAAATCTTGTTCACCTACGATAAAACAAAACAGTAAAACACCCACTAATTATCGTGAGTCAAGTCACACTAAACCCTATTTAAGCTCCCATACTCAAAGCAAAGTTTCATAAAAGTTAAAACAGGCCAGACAATGCTATCCTTAGTTACGTCCTGCAACAAGCTAACTTACGTTCATTCACAGAAATTAAAATACACCCGCTACTAATAAATTGTGGTCACCCAGTCATTAAAGTTAGAACACAGTATCTCAAGCTAAGTATTACCATGAGCTACATTTTGGTTAGCTAAAAGATAAATATTCCCTGGTACATATGCTATATTTGACCTGCCTGATACCTGCTTAAATATACACGTACTGTAAAAGACAAATTATGTTCAACCCCGGAATAAGACCTAACCATATCAATGTACCGTATGCTACACTGTCCAACTGAGATTAATATATTCCAGATATGTACTGAGATACAGTATATTACCTTCACTTTACATAGGTCAAAAAACAATACCTGCTAAATGCTGTATATCAGTGAGTGGCTCATTATTTTTTAACTTGAAATATGGCGGGATCACATTCAAAAACATTTACCCATTCTACACGATATTCAAAACCGGCACGTAAATTCACTTAACCCTCCTTACTACAAAAGCCACTTAAGAAACACCAGAAAGAAGCATAGAAATAGGAAAAGTATAAGAAATAGGAAAAATATCTTCGAGAAGTGCTACCTCCAAAGCGAGCGGCCATGATGTTTGTTTATGCATTCCCGTTTTCTTTCCCCTCCCTCGCCCCCCCTGACCAGCCCAGCGAGGGGAGACTGGCGCATTTTCACAGATGGCCTGCACACTGTCACACATTCCCGGGGTATCTTGTGTGTCGCAGGGGATCTGAGAGGGTTTTTATGGGTGTGGGGGCTTGGGAGAGGTGTGGGAAGAGAGGAGAGGGTCAAGGGCGGTGGGTGGCGTGGAGGGGGGAGGAGGGGGGCTGCAGAAGGGTCAGATAAAGGAGAAAGAGAGGACGGAAATGATGTAGAATGATGGTTTTGTGTGTGTGTGTGTGTGTGTGTGCAGGAGGGGAAGAGAACAGAAAAAGGGAAAAATGTCAACCATCCACAATGCAATGATGGGGAAGCAATGGAGAGAGAGAGAGAGAGAGAGAGAGAGAGAGAGAGAG
>JAGKTI010011920.1:0-25485 GCA_018397915.1 Birgus latro | reverse complement strand
CCCCAAGGAGGGTCCCAGTCGTTTTCCCCACTACTTCGGGTTTATCCTAAAGTAGTCTACTGTGCTTCAGGTTTACCCTGAGGTAAGAGTTCCCTTAGCATATTTGGTGTTACTGTTTAGTGGAGAGAAATAAGTTTGTCTTAATCAGGGCTGGGGTCAATTAATCTGTCAATTCAATTCCAATTCAGAATAAAATTTGAATGAATTCCAATTCAATTCAGTTCATTCGTAAAAAAAGAAACCTTCACTTCCAATTCAGTTCAATTCATTATGGTCGATATTTCATTCAGTTAGAATGTGTTCAGTTCAAAATCATTTTTAATCTACCTAGTACCATCGTTCTAACGAAAAGAAATAAAAGAGAGGTTTCAGATTTTTAACTTTTTGTGATAGCAAACTATATTTTACTGTTTGAGTTTAAGTTAAATGTTGTATAATAATGAATGCGCATATTACAGTATAAAATATTTTATCAATTCGTCATCTGTTCATATCAGTTTATCAATTCCAATTCAGCTCAGTTAATTTTATTTTTATATTTTTCTCAGTTCCAGTTCAGTTTTATTATTATTATTATTATTATTAAATTCCAATTCAGTTCATAATTGACCCCAGCCCTGGTCTGGAGAAGGTTATAGAAAGTAGGGATGATCGATTTAGAGATGAATGATTGGTTGCTTGAGGGAATAATTGAGCAAGAGAACTGGAAGATATAGTCATGAAAAAAGAGATGGAGGGTTTGGAAAGCAGAGGTGCTTGATTGGGAGAGGAAGAATGGAAGGTAGGGTCATGTGAGAAGACTGGCGAAAGTTAAATCTGGAGGTAGAGTGGGTCGTTTTTGACGATGAGAGAATGCTGGAAGAATTAGTTGGTAAGACGTTGAGAGAAACTGGCTGTGAGTGAAGTACAGAAGACTAATGTTGAGAGTGAAGCGATCAGGTAAGTGAAATCGGAAGCTACGGTGAAAGGACTGTGCAAGGAATAGTTAGGACAGGTTGGGCTGGGGCAAAGTTAGACTGAGAATGTTGATACAGGATTTGAAAATTAGGCGGAAGTGGCCGACTGAATGCAAAGCATTTGAGAGAAAAGATTTCAAAGTTGAGTGAAAAAAGAGACTGTACGCAGGTGGTGCAGTTGGCCAGCAGACATGAATGCTGATGTGGAAATGCGAGAAGCACGACTGACTAAAACAAGTGTTATTGTTAAAATAAATTCAGAACCAGTGAATAAGTTTAAGTAAAATAAAGGAGCCATTATTGACACAGTAAGTGTATATATATATGGTGCTGCTGTGTGCAGAAACTAAAATGGAAGTAAAGACAAGTGTCAGTGATGATAAATATATCGTTAATAACGGAGCCATAAGTGGTACATTACGTGTAGATATGGTACTCCAATACAGTATGCAGATCCTAAATCGACTAGGAATGTAGAAAATGTTTAAGTGTTAAGTGTAAATAAAGAACAGTTATTGGCAAATGTAAATACAGCACAAGAAAAGATATACCAGTGCAGAAATAAAATGTAAATACAGCATAAGGAAAGACATACCAGTGCAGAAATAAACTTTGAGTATTATGCTCCTGTATGGAAATTGCTATGTTAAAGCTGGAAACAAACGCTATAGTGAAAGTATTACATAAAGTATAGTGCAAGTACGGTACTTCTGTATGGAGTTTTGTTAAATGAATAATGGTTGTAGCGTAAACGAAAGTTATGGGGACATTGAGTGGCACTCAGTGCTAGTCAAAATGCATTAACAAAATGTGGAATCCATAGTTGTATGATGCCACACATGTGCGATCCTGAAATGCCAAAATTGGCGGAAAAGATATGAAGCTCAAGAAGGTGTCTTTGCAATCGTTTTCTGTTACAGTGGTAGGTTATGCATCTTACTATTATCACAATTGTGACTTCATACAGACATACTGTGGAATCTATTTGTGGATTGTGCCAATTGCACAGTATGTGGAATGCCACAATAATTGTTTGAGCATGCCATTTTAAGAGGCAGATCTGAAAATGCCTCTTTCTTTAATTGGGAACTGCAGGGACAATGCAGTTGTGTTTGTGGTAGTGGAATCCACTTGTGGAGTGTGCCAGTTGCACAACATAATGGAATACCACAATAATTGAGCATGCATCAAGAGACATCGGAAAATACCACTTTCTTTGATTGGGTACTGCGCGGAAAATGCAGTTAAGTTCGTGGTAGTGATGGTTTAAATAAGTTACTGTAAATTATTGATATGTAGCCTAGATATTTCTTCAAATTAACCAAAATAAGTTATATATAAATATTTCCAGTTATCAAAACAACAGGCATACATAAACATTTCCTGTAATATCCACCTCGATCCTGCAGCATCGTTGAAGATACTTGAGGTTTCATTCTCTCGGGATTTATCTTGGAAAGATAACATTACATCTCTTGTAAATTCTAGGCAACCTTGTGCCTTCGTTACTCCTGCACAGTTGTAGACTTTATCTACCTACAGTCAGACACCATAATCCCGTAAAGTGTGGTCGTTTGTCTTAGTTGTTTTACGAGGAGGGGCACTAACTCTTCGCACATGTATAGAGTACAGTACTTATGTGTGGGAAGGCTTCTCACATACAAGGTTTCTCCACTCTTATGGTGTGAATATATGATTACTGTAGAATCACTAACAAAAAAGGTATAATTTATGCTTCTTTTAAAGCCGACATTCACTGCGAGCATCATGAAAACCAGCACCTGGGTCACATATGCTCGATCGTGAATTATTTTGTACCAGCCCCAGCATGATAAGTTGTTCATTATGTATTGTTCATGAAGTTAGTTATCATGGTCTCAAGTTCATTATGCATTGTGCATCCAGTGTTTCTATCCAGATAATTTGAAGCAGTTGAGAATGTAAAATATGGCGACTGGGCATCCGTATGAGAAATAACTACAGAAGACATGGAGCAGTTCAGTTATTTTAAAATAGGCGACTGGCAAGACAAAAATATACTGATATGGTGAAACATCTGATTGTTCGTTAAGTGTTGCGATTGGCACCCGTACGAGAAATTTGAGTTATCAAACTTTGGCAGTTGGCACTCGTAGGGAATTAAAACTACAGATTAGGTGAAGCAAATGAATGATCTAATTTTATGAGAAATTAAAATAAATTTAATGAAGTAGTTGAATAATAGGATCCTTATGAAGAGCTGGAATTATAGATGAGATGATACAGCTGAAATTAGACCAAGGATGTAATGGATAGGGTAAAGAGCGTAGTGTGAGTTGGAGAAACGGCATCCTGATGGCAGAGGACGTAGTGCCTCGTTGGGAGATTGAAAGACTGGCTAGAAGAGATGAGAAAGATCAGTTGAGAGACCAGAAAGATTTGTCTGGAGTGATTGGTGGAAAGTCAATGGCAATTTGTTGGGAAACCAGAAAGATTGGTCTGGAGTGATTGGTAGTCAGTAGGGATTTGTTGGGAGACCAGAAAAATTGGTCTGAAATGAGTGATTGGCAGGAAAAAATAGTTGAGAGACCGGCAAGAGTTGTAAGAATCGATATTATTTGGGGGACCAGAAAGATTGGTCTGGAGGGTATGATTAGTCTTGAAAGGTCAGTAGGAAGAAAAGTCAAAGCTTGGTGGACCAGAAATATTGGTCTGGAGTGATTCGTAGGAAGTCAGTAGCGATTGAGAGGTTTGAAAGTTTGGTCTGGAGTAAGTGATTGGCAGGAAGTTAAGGAAATATTAGTTGAGAGACCGGATTGGTAGGAAGAACAGGTATTCTTTGGGAGACCACAAAGATTGGTCTGGAGGGTATGGTTGGTCTTGAAAGATCGGTAGGGAGAAGTCAAAGTTAAGTTGGGGGGACCAGAAAATTTGGTCTGGAGGGTATGACTTGCCTTGAAAGATCAGTAGACAGATATCAAAGCTTTGTTGGGACCAGAAAATTTGATCTGGAGTGATTGGCTGGAAGTCAGGAGAGTATTTGGGAGACCAGAAAAGTTGGTCTGGAGTGACTGGTATGAATCAACAGGGCATCCGTTAGTGGATTATATTACGTCCAAAAGGTGCAGCGGTACCGCCGATATCAACGAAGTCCCAGTGACTCCCACATTCCTGAGCATACGCCTAAAATCAGATCGCCGGGCATACCACGCTGTGTGTAAAATGACCAATTCGTTACGTAGTATTGAGCCCAGGGTACCATTACAGCAGCTAATTATCGATTATCGTTCTGTACATCCGGTGACTACCGCCATGGGCACTTTCAACTGGGTTACGCATACTGTATGCTTTTGGCACGTGTATCTCCTCGGCAAAGTTAACTTCCAAAATTTTAAGCTGCGACAACCAAATTAAAGAATCAGAAGTCAGGACTGCCAAAATCTGAGATTTAGTGAAACCCTTGAATCAAGAGTGGTTAGTATGGATAGGACGACTGGCAGGGAGTCACAAAAGATTAGTTGGAAGGCTAGAATGATTGGTCTTGAGAAAGTCAAGAAAAATAATTGGTGGGAGACCAGAAATTGGTCTGGAGTGATTGTTATGGAATCAGAGGGATTAGTTTGCAGTCCAGAAGGATTATTCTGGAGTAATGATTGATAGAAAGTCAAGAAAGGATTAGGTGGGAGACCTGAAAGGATTGGTCTAGTGATTGGTATGAAATCAAGAAATACCAGTTGGGAGGCCAAAATNCGATTATCGTTCTGTACATCCGGTGACTACCGCCATGGGCACTTTCAACTGGCTTACGCATACTGTATGCTTTTGGCACGTGTATCTCCTCGGCAAAGTTAACTTCCAAAATTTTAAGCTGCGACAACCAAATTAAAGAATCAGAAGTCAGGACTGCCAAAATCTGAGATTCAGTGAAAGCCTTAAATCAAGAGTGGTTAGTATGGATAGGACGACTGGCAGGGAGTCACAAAAGATTAGTTGGAAGGCTAGAATGATTGGTCTTGAGAAAGTCAAGAAAAATAATTGGTGGGAGATCAGAAATTGGTCTGGAGTGATTGTTATGGAATCAAAGGGATTAGTTTGCAGTCCAGAAGGATTATTCTGGAGTAATGATTGATAGAAAGTCAGGAAAGGATTAGGTGGGAGACCTGAAAGGATTGGTCTAGTGATTGGTATGAAATCAAGAAATACCAGTTGGGAGGCCAAAATGATTGGTCTAGAGACTCGCAGGAAGCCAAGAAAAAATTAGTTGAGAGACCAGAAAATTGGTGGGAAACCTGAAAGGATTGGTCTTGAGTGATTGGTATGATATCAAGAAATACCAGTTGGGAGGCCAAAATGATTGGTCTAGAGTGACTCGCAGGAAGCCAAGAAAAATTAGTTGAGAGACCAGAAAAATGGTCTGGAGTGATTGGTAAGAAGTCAGGAGATTAGCTGGCAGACCAAAAGTTTTTTTTTGACAAATGATTGAGTCAAGATAGATTAGGGGAGACCAAAGATTGGTCTGGAGGAAATGATTCGTCGAGATTGATGACAGGAGTCAAGAGAAAATAAGCTGGGAGACCAGATCATTGGTCTGGAGTAACTGGTAAGGAAGAGTCAAGAGATAGGCTGGCAGACGAGAAGGATTCATCTGCAGGATCACTGACAGGAAAAGTCAAAATAAGTTAGGTGAGACCAAAGATTGGTCTAGAGAGAATAATTGGTCGAGATTGGAGGATAGGAATCGAGAGATTAGTAGAGACCAGAAAGATTGGTCGAGATTGATGATGGGAGTCAAGAGATTTGTTTGGAGACCACAAATTTAGGTTTGGAGGGAATGACTGGTAGGAAGAGTCAAGAAAGATTAGGTGAGACCAGAAAAATTGGTCTGGAGTAAGTGATTGCCAGGAAGAGTCGGTTTGGGGAGACCAGAGAGATTGGTCTGGAGGGAATGATTGATGGATAGGAGTTGGGAGATCAGGTGGGAGACCACGGATTGGTCTGGAGGGAATGACTGATGGATAGGAGCTGAGAGATTAGTTGGGAGACCACAAATTGGTCTGGAGGGAATGATTAGTAGTAAGAGTCAAGGAATATTAGTTGGGAGACCAGAAAGATTGGGCTGGAGGACTTGATTGACTGAAATTTATTGATAGGAGAAGCTGAGAGCCACAGATAGGTCTGGAGGATATGATATACTCGATATTTAATGGTAGGAGTTGAGAGCCACAGATTGGTCCGGAGGACATGACCGATCGAAATTGATTGGTAGGAAGAGTTGGAAGACCACAGATTGGTATGGAGGAAATGATTGATCGAAATTTATTTGTAGGAGTTGGGGGACCACCGACTGATCTGGAGGATATGAGTATCGAAATTTATCGGTAGGAGGAGATGGGAGACCACAGATTGGCCTGGAGGAAATGATTGATTGAAATTTATTGGTAGGAGGAGTTGGGAGACCAGAGACTGGTCTGGAGGAAATGACTGATGGAAATTTTTTGGTAGGAGTTGGGAGATCACAGACTGGTCTGGAGGATATGATTGATCTAAATTTATTGGTAGGAGGAGTTGGAAGACCAGAGACTGGCCTGGAGGAAATGATTGAAATTTATTGGTAGGAGTTGGGAGACTAGAGACTGGTCTGGAGGAAATTATTGATCGAAATTTATTGGTAGGAGTTGGAGACTGCAGATTGGTCTGGTGGAAATGATTGATCGAAATTTATTGGTAGGAGTTGGGAGGCCACAGATTGGTCCGGAAATGATTAAAATTTATTGGTAGGAGTTGGGAGACCATAGATTGGTCTGGAGGAAATGATTGATCAACATTTATTGGTAGGAGTTGGGAGACCACAGATTAGTCTGGAGGAAATGATTGATCGACATTTATTGGTAAGAGTTGGGAGACCACAGATTGGTCTGGAGGAAATGATTGATCAAAATTTATTGGTAGGAGGAGTTGGGAGACCACAGATGGGTCTGGAAGAAATGATTGATCGAAATTTATTGGTAAGATGAGTTGGGAGACCACAGAATGGTCTGGAGGATATGACTGATCGAAAGTGGTTGGGAAATTTGTTGGGAGACGATAGATAGGTCTGGAGGCAATGACTGATAGGGGGGGAAAAAAGAAAGAAAAAAATGATTGGTCTGGAGTCGACATTACTTGGGAGACCAGAAAGGTTGGTCTAGAGGGAAAGAGATGTAATGATAGGAAGAGCCAAGAAAAATTGTTGGCAGACCAGAAATGTTGGTCTGTGGTGATTGGTATGAGTCAAGAAATATTATTTGGAAGGTCAGAGTGATTAGTAGGAAGTGAGGAAAAAACTGGGAGACCAGAAAATTTGTCTGGAGTGAATGGTAAGAAGTCAAGATTAATGGCAGACCAGATGGACTAACCTGGAGGAATGATTGGTAGGAAGAGTGAAGAAATATTAGTCGGGAGACCAGAAAGATTGGTCTGGAGGAAAAGATTGATTGGTAGGAGTTGGGAGACCACAGATTGGTCTGGAGTGAATGATTGATTGATAGGAGTTAGGAGACCACAGATTGGTCTGGAGGATATGATGGATCGAAATTGATGGATAGGAAGAGTTGGGAGACCACAGATTGGTCTGGAGGATGACTGATCGAAATTGATTGGTATGAGGAGTTGGGAAACCACAGATTGGTCTGGAGGATATGAAAACGAAAGTGATAGGAGGAGTTGGGAGACCCCAGATTGGTCCGGAGGAAATGATAGATCGAAATTGATTGGTAGAAGTTGAGAGATCATAGATTGGTCTGTATATATGATTGAACGATATTGATTGGTAGGTGTTGGCAGACCACAGACTGGTCTGGAGGAAATAATTGAGCGATATTGATTGCTAGGAGTTCGGAGACCATAGATTGGTCTGGAGGATATGATTGATCGAAATTGATTGCTGGGATGTGCTGGTAGACCACAGATTGGTCTGGAGGAAATAATTTAATGATATTGATTGCTAGGAGCTGGGAGGCCACAGATTGGTCTGGAGGAAATAATTGAACAATATTGATTGCTAGGAGTTGGGAGACCACAGATTGGTCTGGAGGAAATAATTGAATGATATTGATTGGTAGGAGCTGGGAGGCCACAGATTGGTCTGGAGGAAATAATTGAATGATATTGATTGCTAGGAGTTGGGAGACCACAGATAGATCTGGAGGATATGATTGAAATTGATAGGAGTTGGGAGACCACAGATTGGTCTGGAGGGAATGATTAATCGAAATTGATTGGTAGGAGGAGTTGGGAGACCAGATCGGTCTGGAGGAAATGATTGATCGAAATTGATTGGTTGGAGGAGTTGGGAGACCACAGATTGGTCTGGAGGAAATGATTGATTGGTAGGAGTTGGGAGACCACAGGTCGGTCTCGAGGAAATAATTGATCGATATTGATTGGTAGGAGGAATTGGGAGACCACAGATAGGTCCGTAGGGAATGATAGGGGACGGGGGGGGAAATAGGTGGGAGACCACAAAGATTGGTCAAGAGTGATTGGTGGGAATTTAAGACATTAGTTGGGAGAACAGAAAAATTCGTCTGTAGGAAATGATTGTTAGGAGTTGAGAGATTAGTTGGGAGACCACAGGTTGGTCTGGTGGGAATGATTGGTGGTAAGAGTTAAGAAATATTAGTTAGGATACCAGAAAGATTGGTCTGGAGGAAATGATTGATCGAAATTGATTGGTAGGAGAGAGTTGGGAGACCACAGATTGGTCTGGATATGATTGAATGAAACTGATTGGTAGGGGTTGGGAGACTACAGATTGGTCTGGAGGATATGGTTGATTGATATTGGTTGGAGGTGTTGCAAGACCACAGATTGGTCTGGAGGATGTGATTGATCGAAATTGGTTGGAGGAGTTGGGAGACCACAAATTGGTCTGGAGGATGTGATTGATCGAAATTGGTAAGAGGAGTTGGAGATCACAGATTGGTCTGGAGGATATGATTAAACGAAATTGATTGGTAGGGGGAGTTCGGAGATTTGTTGGGAGACCAGAGATAGGTCTGAAGGGAATGATAGGAAGAGTAGAAAACACACACACACAATTAGGTGGGAGACCAGAAAGATTGGTCTAGAGTGATTGGTATGAGGTCAAGACAGTTGTGAGACCAGAGAGAGGGAAAGAGTTGTAATGATAGGAAGAACCAAGAAAAAATAGTTGGGAGACCAGAAACTTTGGTCTGGAGTGACTGGTATGAGTCAAGAAAGATTATTTGCAGGCAAGAATGATTGGTAGGAAGTGAAGAAAAAATTGAGACCAGAAAAGTGATCTGGAGTGACCGGTAAGAAGTCGAGATTAGTGGCAGACCAGAAGGATTAGTCTGGAGGAATGATTGGTAGGAAGTCAAGAAATATTAGTTGAGAGACCAGAAGGATTGGTCTTGAAGTGATTGGTAGTAAGTTGAGAAATTTAGTTGGGAGACCAGAAAAATTGGTCTGCAGGGAATGATTCATTGAAATTGAAAGGTAGGAGCTGAGAGATTAGGTTGCAGACCAGATTGGTCTGTAAGGAATAATTGGTAGTAAGAGTTAAATGTTAGCTGGGAGAGCAGAAAGATTGGTCTGGAGGAAATGATTGAAATGAGTTGCATTAGTTGGGAGACCACAGATTGGTTGGGAGGGGATGATTGGTAGTAAAAGTTTAGAAATATTTGGGAGACCAGAAAGATTGGTCTGGAGGGAATGATTGATAGAAATTGATTGGCGGGAGGAGTTTTGTTGAGACAACAGGCTGGTCTGGAGGATATGATTGATTGAAATTGATTGGTAGAAGTTGGGAGACCAGAGGTTGGTCTGGAGAGAATGATTGATTGAAATTGATTGGTAGGAGTTGAGAGACTAGTTGGGAGACCACAGGTTGGTCTGGAGAGTGATTGATAGGCAGAGAAAAAATAGTTGGGAGACCAGAAAGATGGTCTGGAGTGATTGGTTGAGATGGATTAAAAAAAAAAAGGAGAGAGAGAGAGAGAGAGAGAAAAAAAGATAGTTGGGAGACCAGAAAGATGGTCTGGAGTGATTGGTTGAGATGGATAAAGAAAAATAAAAATGCACGCCATGACACCCAGGACAAGAAAATGAGACGGATATGCCCGTACTGCAATATGAAGGGACTGTCTAGGGATGGAAAACAGTAGATACTTTATATGATTAGGAGACTATGAATAACACCTAATTTGTAGTCTTGATCTAACCTAACTAACCGTAGCCTAACCTAACTTATTCTTATCGGGTATCTACTGTTTTTCACCCTTGGGACAGTTTAGGCATATTTTAGGACTGCTCTACTTTTGTCCTTTATTTTCCTGTCCTGAAAGTGTCTGGAGATAGGACGAGAGGAAATGGTCATGGTTGTGAAATAGGAAGGTTTAGTCGAGAGAGAGAGGAATTTTCCAGGAGGAAGAACTCATAGAATGTAATGGAATGAGTGTGAGGAGACAGGAGAGGAAGAAATGGTCATATGGTCATGACAGTGAAGTAGGAAGGTTTAGTCAGGAGAGAGAGAGAGAAATTTGTCAAGAGGAAGAAAGACCTCTGAAAGAATTGTGGAAGGTATTAGTAGGAGTTAGTCTGAAACCAAGCTGATGGACTACGGGTAGAGATAGTGTCGGCAGAGATTGATTGGATGGTACAGGGCTTTGCATGGAATGAACTGAAGCACCGACATGAGAGGATGAAGGAAGGATAGGACGGGATACACAATTAGGAAATGATTAGGAGTGAACAAGAAAGAATGGTAGAGGGAGAGGATTACGCCTAGTCGAGAGAGATTGTGGATGATTGTAGTAGGAGTATAGTCTGAAACCAACCCAGTGGACTACTGATAGGGAGAAAGATTAAGTGTGGGCAGAAATTGATTGGATGTGACGGCTCGACATGGATTAAATGGGAGTAGGAAAATGAGGGAGTAATAGGATGGGATAGACAACTAGGGAGTGAGAGTGAACTAGAATGAATTGTAGGGAGAGACAAGATAGGGGATGCTTAATGAAACCTCAACCCAGTGGGATACCTGTAGGGAGAAAGATTAAATTTGTGTAAAGATTGACTGGATGTGACAGGGCTCGGCCTGGATAAGATGGAAGTAGGAAGAGAGGATGAAAGAAGGATAGGATGGGGTAGACGACTAAGGAATATTTTGGAGTGAAAGTCTACAAAATAGTAAGAAAAGAGAGAATTAGGGAGTCAGTCAAGAGAGATTTGTCGGCAAGAAAATGATGTCGCAAAGAGTTGTGGAAAGTAGTAGCAGGAGTAACTTTGAAACCAGCCTCGTGAACTATTGGTAGGAAGAGATAAAGTGGACAGAGATCGGTTGGGTGTGACAGGACATTGCAGGGAATGAATTGGAGTACCAGGAAGAGGGAAAGATAGGATGGGATAGACGACTAGGGAATGATCAGGAGTGAGAGTGAACTAGAAAGAATGGTAGAGAGAGAGGATTAAGGAGGCTTGATCGAAAGAGATTTGTCAGCAGGAAGAAAGACCCTGTAAAGAACTGTGGAAGGTAGTAGGAGTTATAGTTTGAAACCAACCCAGTGGACTACTGGTAGGGAGAGAGAAGTTTGGGCAGAGATTGATTGGATATGACTGGACTCTGCATAGATTTTTTTAAAAACAAGATGAACAGATTGGAAAAACATTAAAGAAAAGCAAAAACAGTCCGTACACCACATTACAGGTGTCCTCCATTCATGAAAAATCTGTAACAGTTGAACCTGCACTTTGGGGGAAACTATTCTGGGGAAGCGAGTTCCAAAGAGATTGGATGAGTAGGAGGAAGAGAAGATGAAGGAAGGATAGGATGGAATAGACGACTAGGGAATGGTTGGGGTGAGAGTGAACTAGAATGGTAGGGAGAGATTGAGGATTAGGGAAGGGTGGATGGAGAGGAGAACGAGGAATTATTGGAAGTGAGAGTTAAATGGACAAATTATGAGAGGTTTTGGGATGGATGTGATTAAACACTTACTGACAGAATCAAAGGAAATATGTTGTGAATATTCTTTACCTCAAAGGTTACTAGTGTTGAAACACTGACTGCGTGTTGGTGGTGTAAGAAGTGTGAGCAAATTTTGAGTACGGTATTTTCCGTTCACAAATGTCGCTTAGTGCAATAATATTTTTAGTTGATTTTTAGGATAACTGCGTCATAACGAATGGGAGAAGGTGGTTGGGAACAGATGAAGCATTTACAGACCTGATTCTCCCCCCCTCTTCAGTGGAGAGAATATGAATTACAAATTGCTAGCGATTCCTTAGGATACGGAGAATGAGGCAGAAAGTAAAATCGGTGCCATTATTTGTATTTATGTGTCAGTATTTAATGACCAAAGAGGTAATGTTGCGGCAGAAAGTAAAATCAGTGCCATTATTTGTATTTGGGGGGGGGTCGGTATCAGTATTTAATGACAAAGGAATTCTTGGTTTGGTACGAACAAGTGCTTAAATTCTTATAATCTTATAATTATCCTTTCACTGTAGAGTATACCCTCATTGCATTTTTCATATTAACTAATAGCATACGTGTCTTGCCACCGTCCGTCTGTTCCTCATAAATGAATAGTACTGCTGTTTCACCTATGTCCTTGAGTTGCTTTTATCTGTTGGTTTCAGAGCACTGTCAAGATGAGTTTGGTTGTACGTTAAATATTTCCAACTAAAATATTAAAAAAAAAAAAAAAAAAATTGAAGTCAGAAATTAATGTACCTATGAAGTCAAAAGATGAATTTATAAAACAAGTTCCTTGCTTCTTCAAAGGGGTCAGGGCATATTGTGGTAGCTTGGGGATAATTTTCTCATCAGGGTGCCCAGTTGTCATAGTTATAATATTGTTCAGCTCTAAGACCTTTCCTGTATGGAGAATATTGGAGGCAAGTGATCTTCATTTTACGCGTGCGATGTAAGAGGAACTTAACTGCCAGATGAACGTATTTAGTACTTCATGATCAGACATGGCCAATGAGTGCTATTGCATCCCATCAGTATGTGAAGATACGACTATTTCCTTGAACGTCAACCTCATCGACCTTGTAACTGTAGCAGGTGTTCCTTGGTCAACAGACCATTGACTGTGTTGGGTACATTGAGGCTGCTTGTTTGCATCCCTGCACCCGGAACACCACAGTCTGGTATTATTTGTCCACATCCCATTTCCCATGGATGTTCTCACTCCTTGTTTACACATGACTGTCCTGTCACAACAGGATCTGCTTCTTTGAGTGAAGTAGTTACCGCTATCGCTTCTGGCTTGCTAAGGGTCTTGTCTTGTATTATGAACTCTGTGCCACCCATAGTGAACTTGAACTGTGAACGGATATTACTGAAGAGAGATCTAAAATACTCTGCTGTATCCCAAGGCTCGTTGCCTGTGGCGCTGCTCAGATCTAGTCTGCTGGTTTCTGTACTTCCTCCTAAGGGTCCACGGATGTCGCCATTGTTAACCACGTTGCCCCATTGAGTGGCTTGGACCTTAAGAATTGTCCAGAACTAAAATAGTCTTTTAGGGTCTTCACCAGCCTAGCTTTATCAGCAGAGATTTTGCTTCATGTTGATGTTTCCAAATTGGGATCTCCTCCTGCTGCATGTCTCATTCATTGGTCTCCCTCATGAAACTGCACTTACACCAAGAGGGATTATCTTTCTGAGATAACACCAAGAGGGATTATCTTTCTGAGATAATTTGCCCCCACCTCTGGCCTCTATTAGAGAGGGAAATCCTCCACGCACTCTTTTACGCTGTATGTTTTCCGTTACATACTGCACACTCAAAATCAACACTATCTTGCGGCCTAACGCTAATGCCACATCTGTTATACATCCACTTATCACGAACACTGCACAAAATGAAGTTTTCCCCTCGCCCTACACCCTTTTGATAAACTGCACATGGCCACACACCTCATGCAGTACTACCATCTGCCAGAGATCATTACTTTTTTTTTTTTTTATCCATGCTTAACCTTTCGTACCCCATTCCATCTCTCGACTAAATTATCTCTCTTCTGCCCTCATATTGCCCACAACCAACACTTAGTCATCAGCATACAACTCCTCTCATGGGAGTCCAGTTCTGAAATCACTCTAGAGAGCAATGAGTATTATGCATGGTACTTCCGTCTGGATATTCAGAGTTACGTTTAATAAGGCTTGAAAGTAAACATGAAATTGTGAGTTTTATGTTAAGTAAAGATAAAAATGCTAAAAATCTGTTACTGGTACGTTTAATAAGGCTAGAAACTGAGTATGAAATTGGTGACATGAAAATGGTAGCGTTTCACTTGTGTAGATGTAAGTGTTAATATGGTGGTTCGCTAGGAAATCAGTTTTATGCGAAATAATAAAGAATTAATGTAAGAGCAGACTTGAAAATGCCGGTGCTTATATGTGAACAGGAACTGCAAGGAAAATGCAGTTAATTATGGTAATGATGAAAATTCATTACAGTAAAAATAAACCTGTTAAAAGGTGGTTCCCTGGAAAATCAGCTGGAAAAGAGTATATAACAGAGCAGACTTGAAAATGCCAGTGCATATATGTATATGGAAACTGCAAGGAAAATGCACTCGAATTCAAAGTAAGGATGAAAATACAGGACAGTAAATATAGTTGTTAAAATATTTATACCTTATTGAAAAAAGCCAGTTCATATATGTGTATGGGAACTGCAAGGAAAATGCATTTGAGTTGAAAGTAATTATTAAAATACATTACGGTAAAAATATTAAAATGTGTATACAGTATTTTCTCAAACTTCACCAAGCATCACTGGTAGATAATCCATATTTTCTCTAACTACAAAGAGCTCATAATACATATTTTCAGCAAAGCTCATATATAGAAATTGTACATAAATACAGTCTGACTCCAGCAAACAACATTCACACAATACTCCTCTGGGGAAAGGGTGAAAGAATACTTCCCCAGTATCCCTGCTTGTCGTAAGAGGTGACTAAAAGGGTCCTTTTTGCCTCCCATCTTTCCTTCCTGTCCTCCCTCTCTTGATATTTCCATGTTTCTTACCCTCTTCTATAAGATTAGACATTTGGTTTCATGGCATAATTAGTGTAAGGTTTTATCATTGGCATTCCATATCTTTCACCTAATCTAAAATCCCCCTATTAGTTTCTGATTATTTTCTGCCGTGTCCTCCCTACTCGTGACTAAAGTATACCTTCAAATAACGTAATGCCATGTGATTGTTGTCTGGCACTTGGATTTCATTCAGTCATACACAGTATATAAATATTTCCTGAAACTACAGTAAGGAACACTGATACATAATGCCATGCTATCGTTACTATCAGGCACTTGGATTTCATTCACTCATACACAGTAAATAAATATTTCCTCAGATTGCAATAAGGAACACTGATACATAATGCCATGCGATCGTTGCTATCTGGCACTTGGATTTCATTCACTTATACACAGTATATAAATATTTCCTCAAACTACAATAAGGAACACTGATACACATTTCCTCTGACTCAGGCATGGGGCGATTACAGGGGTGTTGTAATCAATTACGATTACTTTGCAGACTTCAGATTATGATTACAGTAAAAATTACTTTGCAGACTTCAGATTATGATTACAGTAAAAGTAAGAGTAATCGATTACTATTACGATTGCATAAGAAGTAATCATGATTACAGTCATGATTACGTGTACTGTTATGCACTATATAATTATGAGCTTGTTTCTTTTATACTTGACATTAAGTAAATATCTGAAGTTAGTATTTAAAAGCAAAAACATCGTGAAGTAATATCTATCTATCTATCTATTGCCAGACGCCTCAATCCCGAACGGGGTGGCCACAAACAAATCGCCTCCATGTCACTCTGTCCCCTGCCATTTCACTACCACGCTCCCAACTCACACCCCCCTCTCTCATATACCTCTCCACTCCATCCCTCCATCTCATCCTCGGCCTCCCCCTCCCTCTCACCCCCTCCACCTCACTCACATACACTCTCCTCGTCAATCTTTCACTCTCCATAATATAAAACTGATATTTTCTAGGGATTTATATCTTATATGCAAATCATTTTAATAAGAATTGCCCGCGTAAGGAAGAACCTTATCTGAGACCTTGTAATCGTGAAAGTAACGATGATTACGCACAATATGAGAGTAATCGATTGCGATTGCTTCGGGGGGGGGGGGGGGGGGGTAATAGTTTATGATTACACAAAAGTCCGTAATCGATTACAGATTATGATTACCCCATGTCTGCTCTGACTACACCAAACACTCATATACACTAACAACACTCTTAATTACTCGTAAATTTATCCTCCAACCACGCTAAACAGCGCTCATAACAGTTCTAATTGCACTTAACAGCTGTGATGCATAAATATTTCTTGACCACCATACAGCACTCATATTTCCTATACCTACACCAGACACTCATAAATATAATCCTTTAGCTATGCCAACAACACTCATACTTGAATGTATCCTCTGTGCCAAGTAACACATGCATTACATTTCTTTTAATTACACTGAATGTCAGTGATGCATAAAAATTTCCTCTGCCAAACAACACTCACTCGTACATAAACAATTCCTGTAAGTACAGTAAGGAATACTGGTACATGATATTTTTTCAAATTCCACTAAAAGACTCATCTACCTACAGCTAGACGCGATAATCCAGTAAGGGGTGGCCACAAACAAATCGCCTATATGTCGTCCTGTCCCCTGCCATTTTGCTCCCCTCCCTTACTCCCCGCTTTCATATTTCTCAATTCCATCCCTCCATCTCATCCTCCGTCCCGCTTCCCTCGTTAGTCGCGCTCTCCATCCTTTCCACATGTCTAAACTACTTAGGTGTATTTCTCCAAACACTTATCACATCCACATCCACACCACAACGCTGCTTCAATACCTCATTTGTCAATCTGTTTCTCCATGTAAGTCAACATGCTCCTGTCAAATAATAATTTCCGTTCCTCTCACTCATGATCCATCCAGCAAAGTCCAGGGTTCGCTTCCATACTTTAGAGTTCATGCAGTGACCTTTTTACATCCATGGTCACTTCCCTCATAAATGTCTTATCACTTCTTTCAGAGAACGAGCAACCTTTCTTCCCTATCGATATCTTTCAAGCACTTCATCCTAGAATTCCATCCATACACATGATATCAACCAAGTATTTATATGTACTCATTTTCCATTTCTTCATCATCCAACCTTACTGTGCATTCAGTAACTTCATTCCTCTCGAAGACCACAACTTTACTTTTCCTAATATTCACCTTTAGATTCAGTTTCTTACACACACTCCAAGATTCGTCCACAAAGCCTTGCAGTTCCCCTTCGTCTGTATGTAATACAGTGCCATTTTGCAAACAACAGAACAGGAAGTTTTCAGACGCTGCCCTCTCTTATTAGGGCCGCTCCAACATCCACTGCCCTGTCTTCTGTTTTATAACCCCATCCATATACAGACTGAACAACCATGGAAACAATACACACCCCTGTTTCAGTCCAACATTAAGGTAGAAAAATTCACTCAGTTCACTATCCACACTACAGCCTTTGCACCATCATACATACTCTTCACGGCATTCAGCGGCTTCCTATTTACTTCATATATTCTTAATAATTTCCATATTCCTTGTCTGTTCACTCTCAAATCCTTTCCCCAAATCCATGAAGGCCACATAAAACTTCGTCGCCGTCTCTGGATACTTTTCCACTAAAGACCTTTTGATGAATATATGATCCACACAACCACTTTTCTTCTTAAAATCTCCCGGTTCTTCAATTAATCCATCTTATTTCCCTAACTTTATCAGTAGCTATCCTGCCATATACTTTTCCATTTACCCTAAGATGATAACCACCTACAGTACTTTTTTTTTTCTTTTTCCTTTGTACAGGGGAATGATTGTACCTATTTCCAATCCCCAGGAACTCGACCTTCCTCCCGGTCAGTCTGCACATCCTCCATGTCCATTCTACTATTATTTCTCCTCTGTGCTTCATCATTTCACTACACACACCATCAATTCTTCGGGCTTTCCCCACTAAAAGACACTTGTACCTAAAGATTCCTCCTAGTACAGAACAACGCTTTAAAAATTTATGAGAGTGAAACAAGAGACTGGCGTAAAAGAACACAGTAACAAAATGATTGGAAGCATGAGGTGAATTGAGGTCTTGAAGTGGGGAAAAAGAAGAATGGGAAAAGGGTTGATAGTGATCATGAACTGAATGGATCAACTGGGCGAGAGAGAAAGAGCTGTGTGCGAAGGAAAGGACAGCAAGGATTTCATAGGGAGATAGTGTTTAGATATTTTGAGTGAAATTAAATTTTTGCGAATTGTTTGGGATATGGGACAAAAGACGTGGTTAGAAGTGAGAATAATGACAGGAAGAATGACTAAGTTTTTGGCACACAGTGGTTGGAATGGAATGGACTGTTGACAAATTTGTATTGACGACTGGTGAGGGCGTGTTAAGTATAGGGCACTACAGAAGTTGTTATGCCAGGAAGAAGAGGGACTACAATAATTGATAGTGATGTCAGGAGAGAGACACTAGAATGATTGACATACGATGTCAGGAGAGAGACTAGAATGACTGAAATTGATGTCAAGTGAGGGGGAGAATGGAATGATTGAAATAACAGATGCTATTAAAATTTGTCCAGAGACTGGAATAATTGATACTGATATGTCGAGAGAGATTAGAGTGATTGAAATTGATGTGTCAGGAGAGAGAAAGATTAGAATGATTGATATTGATGTTAGAAGAAAGAGTCGGGAATGATTGGTCAGGAGATAATAGGGAAGGATTAATTTGAGAAAGATGAGTGAAAGGTTGGAAGAGAGAACCAGGTATAGTTTGTTGAGAGTAAAAATAGAGCTGAAAGATGCCTGGGGAGCACTCCTTATCAGGGTGCAAAATCAGGGGGGGTGGATTGGGTTTGGGTAGTGCTGCTGTGGGGTGAACGTTCTGGGTTGGGGATCAGTAGGTTGGAATGGGTTCTCGATTGTCCGCTTGAGTGGAAGGGGTCGTTCTGAGTACTGTGTAACCATTTGGGATAAATGGGAAAGGTTTGACACTGACCCCGTGGAACCTGCGAGGTGGAAACCCCTTGGGTTGCTCACTCCACTTTCCTGCTGTGATCCACCCTGAATTGATCTCCCAGTTGTTCTACTCCCCTTCTTGGGGTTTATCCTCAAGAAGAGCCCCAATGATTCCCACCCCGCTACTTCGGGTTTACCGAGAAGTAGGCTCATGTACTTTAGGTTTATCCTGAAGTAGAGCTCTCTCGGCAGGTTATCAGTGGAAGGATTGTTTAGTTGAGAAAAATGGAACTTAATTGGGCAGAAGAGAGAGAGGAAGGTATAGTCATAAGAATAGAGAAGGAGGGTGTGGACGATAGAGGTGGTCGATTGAGTGGCTGTATTGGTCGTAAGAAAACGTTTGGACTGGAAGGAATGAAAGTTATAGTTACAAGTGAGGACTGCAATGACATCAGGAGGAGAGAATCTAGAGAAGGACGCAAAGGATTGTTTTGGACAATGAGAGGATGCGGGAATGTTTGGTAGGGAGACAAGATGGGAAAAACTGGTAGTGTTTGATGTGCAGAAGGATTTGGTTGCAAGAGATTAGGAGCTATGGTCATAAAAAGGTCAGCAAGGATTGGGTAGAACATGGATTGGGCAAAGCGTGACTGAGAAGAAGAGTGAGTGAGAGATCTGTGTGATACAGATCATTACAAATAGACATAAATTGCAGATTGTATGCATAGTTTGTGAGATACATATTAAAGTGAAGAATGCCAGTACACTCAGGTGTTGCAAGAGCCAAACCATGTCAAAAGCTGATGTGGACAGTGAAAAGCTAGGACTGGAAAATGCAGAAAATACAGGTAAATGTTAGGGTACATCATGTCGTGTCATTTATAAAGGTTTCAACATGCTTGCTTGCGTCGGCCATGTGGCGACTCTCCACGCTGCTTGATCTCTGGCAGCCTCTTGGTTCAGTTCCTTATCTCTGCGTTTACACCGTGGCCTCGTCCCAGGTCTTTTTCGATTTTCCTCTTGCAACAGTATCCCCGACGTTCATACTTCTCGCTTTGCTCACCCAGTTGTCTTCATTCATCCTCTCATGTCAAAACCATCTCAATCTACCCCTATTCATCACAACAATACATTCCAGCCCCATCCTTCCTCTCAGCTCGTCAATAGTACCCCCCCCCCCTCCCTCTCTCCCCCTCCCCTCCCCTATTCAGAGCAGGGTTCCCATCGCCTCGGGGGGGGGGGGGGGGGGAATCCTGTTAAGAGATTTTGTAATTTTTAAAAATATCATGGAAAAGTCTGGGAAATTTTTGGTGAAAATTGAGGTTTATGCTAAGGTACATTTTTTATTATTTTGTTCCATGTGTACAAGTTAAGATTAATTGTAAACTGAATGGCTGTTGCAGCTTCAATCTTCAGTAATGAACAAATCAGGGTGATTTTTACTAATCAGTTTTGAATCTGTTAGTCATGTTACCCATCAAAAATTTCAAAAAGTCAGTTTTGTTGCAATGTATTACAGTACCTATTAGTCATATGCAAAGTCATTTTTGTACCTTATTTCTTCAAAGTCAGTTTTGTTGCCAAAAGTTATTACTTAATTATCATGTATAAAGTCAGTTTTGTACCTTATGTCTTCAAAGAGTCAGTTTTGTTGCAAGAAGGTATTACTTACTAGTCATATAAAAAGTCAGTTTTGTCACCTACAAGTATCAGCAGGGTTTATATCAGTATAATAAGTATAAAGGTTTTCAAGAGAAGTTGTAGATCTTGATTTTAATACTCAGCATCATAACTTAGATGTGCTTTTTTTGATATTTAAATAGTATGAAGTCCTTATTAAAAAAAAAGGTGGAGAAAGCCTTGTATCATTTTAGACAAGTATTCTTTGCTGTAAAGGATATCTTTATTTTTATTCATCAGTATCTCTACAGATTTGGTTCTGATACAAGGTTTGTTGGTGTGGCTGTAAGGGGAGGGTTTACTCTTGGGTAATGTGGGAAATAAAGAAGTACACTAATATGTAAACCACTATAGATGTAAAAATTTACTTGAGTTGTTGGAGCCCACATTAAAAAAGTGTAAAATTACACTTGAAAATTTACTTAGCAAATTGTGAAAATATACTTGGAATTTTGTCAGAATTCCTAGAAAAGTCAGGGAAATTTTTGCTGATTAGAGAGTGGGAACCCTGTCAGAGACTATGCATCCATCTAATTGTCATTTCTGTACATTTGAGCCTACAAATATCCTCCTCCTCTGCTGCCCAGGTCTCATTGCCAGACAGCACTACACTCTTTACACAGGCTTCATACAAAGATCCTTGAGCGCAGAGAGAGAGCCCTCTCAGTGTCAGGAGAGGCAACATCTCCCTGAACTTCCTCCACCCTCAGCTTATGCTAGCCACACAGCTAGTTCCAGCCCTACTTCCAGCACATAACATGTCTCCCAAATAACAAAACTTACTCTCAAGAGACGCACCAGCAAGATCACTCCTTTCACACGTGACATCTCTTGACGCTGTCCCCAACACACCGCATACACAAAATTAGCATTATCTCAGTCTGTCCCTAACACCAGTACATATTATATGCATCCACTTTTCCCAAATACTGCACAATATGGAGTTAGCTAATTACAGAAAATAAGTGTAAATCAGTACAAATAGTGTAAGAAAGGAGCCAGTGCTTGTGTAATAAGTGTATATTTTGTATATTTGGTGCCTGTGTTTGCTGAAACTAAAGCGCAAATAAGTGTAAATATAAGTATAAATTAGTATGAATACATTGATTAAAAAAGGTGATCGTAATTATGCAGTGTAGCTTCCATGTTCAGAACGTGGACATTGACTAGAAATGCAGAAAATATTTAGAAATAAGTGTAAATGAAGGCGAGTTACTGTCATTGTAAATATAGTGAAAGAAATTACTCACGTGTGCAGAAAAAAAGTTGATTTATAGGTGCCTCTGTATGAAATTTACTGTTGTGTTAGCTTAGGCCAAAAGTAAACATTGTGAAAATTATGCTACTGCTAGGGGGAAAATAATCGTTAAAAAGTGAAAGTTATACAATGAATAAGGCTAGAAAATAAGAATGTAAGTGCCTCGTTAAGTAGGTTTAAGAGTGTAGCTTCCATGTGCAGAACTTGGACATTGGCCAGAAATGCATTTTTTTTTTTTTTTTAAAGTGTAAATGAAGGCGAGTTACTGTCAGTGTAAATATAGTGAAAGAAAGGACCCACGTGTGAGAGAGAAAAAAAAGTTGATTTAGAGGAGCTTCTGTATGAAAATTTAGTGTTGCGTTAGCTCAGGCTATAAGTAAACATGTGAAAATTATGGTACTGATGGAAAAAAAGAAATAGTTAAAAGTTAAAGTTTTACACTGAATAAGGCTGGAAAATAAGGAGAAGTGTAAGTGCCTCGTTAAGTAAACTTGAAAGTGTAGCTTCCATGTGCAGAACTTGGACGTTGACCAGAAATGCAGAAAATGAAGGCGAATTAGTGTCAGTGTAAATATATTGAAAGAATGGATCCACGTGTGCAAAGAAAGTTGATATATAGGTGCTTCCGTATGAAAACTTATTGTTGCTTTAGCTCAGGCTATAAATAAATATTAATGTGAAAATTATGCTACTGCTAGAGAGAGTTAAAAGTGAAAGTTTTACATTGAATAATGCTGGAAATTAAGGAAAAGTGTAAGTGTCTTGTTAAGTTAACTTGAGAGTGTAGCTTCCATGTGCAGAACCTGGATATCGACCAGAAATGCATAAAATATGTAAGCATTAAGTGTAAATAAAGGAGAGTTATCGTCAGTGTAACTATAGTGAAAGAAAGGACTCACCTGTGCAAAAATAAGTTGAAGTATAGGTGCTTCTGTATGGAAATAGTGTTCCGTTACCTCAGGCTAAAAGTAAACAAAGTGAGAATTATGCTTAATAATGCTGGAAAAAATCGTTAAAGTGAAATTTTTACATTCCATAAGGCTAGAAAATGAGCCAGCGTGTAAGTGGCTTGTTAACAGGGTTCCCACTGCCTCGGGGGGGGGGTGAGGAAACAGTCAGAGAATTTTGTAATTTTTAAAAATATCATGGAAAAGTCAGGGAAAGTTTTGGTGAAACTTGAGGTTTATGTTTTTTTTTTTTTTTTTTCTCCCAAAGAGTCAGTTTTGTTGCAAGCAGGTATTACTTATTAGTCGTGCATAAAGTCAGTTTTGTACCTTATGTCTTCAAAGAGTCAGTTTTGTTGCAAGAAGGTATTACTTACTAGTCATATACAAAGTCAGTTTTGTCACCTACAAGTATCAGCAGGGTTTATATCAGTATAATGATTTTCAAGAGAAGTTGTAGATCTTGATTTTAATACTCAGCATCATAACTTAGATGTTGTTTTCTTTTTTTTAAGATTTAAATAGTATGAAGTCCTTAAAAAAAAAAAAATGGAGAAAGCTGTGTATCATTGTGGAAACCTTGTATCATTTTAGAAGCAATCAAGTATTCTTTGCTGTAAAGGATATTTTTTTTTTTTTTCCATCACTATCTCTAGTTTTGGCCCTGATACAAGGCTTGTTGGTGTGGCTGGAAGAGGAGGTTTTACTCTTGGATAATGTGGGAAATTAAAGAAGTACACTAATATGTAAACCACTATAGATGTAAAAATTTACTCGAGTAATAGGAGACCACATTAAAAAAAAAAGTTTAAATTTACACTTGAAAGTTTACGTAGCAAAGTATGAAAATATACCTGGAATTTTGTCAAAATTCCTAGAAAAGTCAGGGAAATTTTTGCTGACGAGTGTGGGAACCCTGTGTTAAGTAAACTTAGAAACAAAAGACAAAATTTTAGGCTTTAAAATGTTGGTTTTTCCACTTGCGTTGAAATTAGCGCAAGGAAGGTGCTTCTGTGTGGAAATTGAGTGTTATGCTGGATGAAAATACCAGTGAGTGTGTGGGAGGGGGATGAACTGCGAGGAAAATGCAGTTTACTTCGTGGTAAGGTTGGTGTAGATACATTACAGGAAAAATTAAGTCTTCAGTACATGAATATTTGCCGTAAGTACACCAAGTAACACTCGTTAATAAATGTATCCTCTTAAGTAAAAAAGAGACCAAGGTTAATAAGAGTGAGAAAAGAGACAGGCATGGGGGGGGGGGGAATGAAGGTAAGAGATGGATTGACAACTGGGGATTTGGAGAGGAGTTGGGAACATATTGTGATGGTGAAGTGAAAGGATCAGTAAAGAGAGAGAGAGAGGAAGGTTAGTGTTGTGATGGTGAAGTGAAAGGATTAGTAAAGAGAGAGAGAGAGAGGAAGGTTAGTGTTGTGATGGTGAAGTGAAAGGATTAGTAGAGAGAGAGAGAAAGGTTAGTGTTGTGATGAAGTGAAAGGATTAGTAAAGAGAGAGAGAGAAAGGTCAGTGCTAGGGAGATCAGATTGAGCACAGATAAATTGGGAACGAGATTAATTTTGTACTGAATGACTGAGAGGTAGGTCAGCGCAAATAAGAAAGTGACAGCAAAGGAATGATTATTTGGGAGAAATTGAGAGGAATGATGGATTGCTGGGTGGAAGAGGGGATGACTCAACAATGATTGGGAGTATGCGAAAGGAATGATAAATTGGTTATATGAACGGGTAATGACGCAGGAATGAATGTTTGGGAGTAAATGATAGGATTTTTGTTAGATGGACGAGAGAGTAATGATTCGTGAGTGATTGGGAGTAAATGAGAGAGAGGATGTATTGGTTAAATGGAAGAAAAGATGAATGACTCGTAGAAAGTGAAAGGAAGAATAAATTAGATTGGTTAAGTAGAAGAGAGGACAATGACTAATAATGAATGGAAAAAATGATTGCTGGGTGGAAGAGGGGATGACTTAACAATGATTGGGCGTATGCGAAAGGAATGGTGGATTGATTGTATGAAAGGTTAATGACGCAGGAATGAATGTTTGGGAGTAAATGAGAGGATTTTTGTTAGATGGACGAGAGGGTAATGACTCGTGTGTGATTTGGAGTAAATGAGAGATAGGATGTATTGGTTAAATGAGAAAAGATGAATGACTTGTAGAAAGTGAAAGGAAGAATAGATTAGATTGGTTAAGTAGAATAGAGGACAATGACCTAATAATGACTGGGAAAAAGTGAGAGGAACGATGGATTGCATAGATGGATGAGATGATTTTTAAGAATTGGTTGTCCAAAAGTTGAGGCAATAAGTGATTCAAATGGATTGAAAGATAGACAGGTATGCCTTGAGAGAGGATAGGAAATGGTTAGTATAGAATGTAGATTTTATTTCACGAAGAGACACTAAATTGATTGACTGGAGAATGGTTAATTGGAGATGAATGAGTGGCTGAAGTGGATTAGTTCGGAGGTAGAGAGCTGAAAGCTGAGGAGTGCCCCTCACCAGGGTGCAAAACCAAGGTAGAAGGGGATGGATCAGGTTCGGGTGATGCTGCTGTGGGGTGAAAGTCCT
>JAGKTI010011918.1:0-20759 GCA_018397915.1 Birgus latro | reverse complement strand
GCATGTGTGTGTGCATTACCACATTCATGCTTAGATCCTATAATGTAATTGCTGTTAATAGTAAAACCCATGAGTACTGTACTGTACAGGTATTTGTGTTAAATGAGGGTTATAGTAGATATACAGTATTTCATTAATGAAAACCTTCCTCCAGTAACACTTCTGTGCCCTGAGTATTTCATCAGATGGGTTTTTACTGCACCGTACTCACAGTACTAACTACAATAGACCTTCGCAATAGCTGAGTGTCTGGGGGGAAGTCTGATCCATTGAAGTTGATTGTCCGTTATATCCGATGGTCCCCCCCTGAGGTGGGATTTCAAGTATGTTTTTGAAAATAAGTGAGAACAGTAGCATATTCAAGTACTGAAAATGAAAACTATCCCAATTTTCCACGAAGCTGACCCATAATTTTGCCCTTTTGCAGCTTATTTCACATCCTTGTCATAGCACTTTATAACTAGTGTATACAGTAGAGTAATCCCTTGATTTTCTGGATGTCCATTACACGCTGTGATCTGGCTGTTCAGAACCATTATTCACACATTTCTCCATTTTATCCAGACAAAATGCTTGCATCCGGGTGGAAATTATGGCCTCACAAACATTTTTGCCCGGCCAGACCGTTTCTTTCATGTTTTTTTTTCACGTCACTGCAAGGTATGGCCCTCCATCGGTGATTGGTTGTCTGCGGTTGCTGGGTCTGCTTGACCATAGTAATTGCTTGGCTGTGGTTTATAGGTCTGACGAGATAGAGTATTGTAAAACACCAGGAATAAGTGTAATAGTAGTAGTAGTAGTAGTAGTTGTTCCCTAGGCAGTCTGGCTGGTGGACCCTGTCCTCACAAGGGAGAAAGGATTCAGAAGGATGGATATCAGGAGGCCGTGCATGCAGCAGTGTGTTGTCTTTATTGTCTTTAAGTGACTGAATGGAACGGCGAGTGATTTGAGTATGAATATGCTTCTGGAAGCTGGTCTGAGGCAGGTGGGGGGGGGGAAGAGATGACAGTATTTGTGTATGATTGTATGATATCGTGTGCTGGGTGTTGTTTTGATGTTCCTTGATGTGTGTGGATGTGCTGCCATGTAGTGTAGTGGATGTTGTGGGTTTGTGGAGGCTGCAGCAAGAATTTGAGTGCCTCTCATGTCTAGATGATCCTTGACTTTGAGGACTTTGCTTTCTTGGTGTAGGTGGTCTGTAGGTTTAGTAGCTGTGCAGCCTGTGATTATCTTTAGGGCCTTGTTTTGTGTGGTGTGAAAAGTGTCATAGTTTGTTTTAGTGAGGTTAGGAGCCCAAGCAGGGCTGGCATAATTCATCACTGAACTTGCATATTGCTCGATCCCTGGCAGCCTCCCTGTTCAGTCCCTTAACCCTTAAGTCACACTTAATGACCTCGTCCCATGTCTTTTTCGGTCTACCCCTCCCAACCCCTCCCCCAATATTAACACCTCTCACCCTCTGTACCCAATTATCATCCCCCATCCTCTCCACATGTCCAAACCACCTCAGCCTACCTCTCCTCATCACAACACCAATAATACACTCCAGTCCCATCCTACCTCTCAACTCTTCCATCGTAAACCCAGCCCCCCCAGGCCTTGCACGCAGGGACGCACTGCACATCCACCTAATCATTGTCATTTCTGTACGTTCAAACCTGCGAATATCCTCTTCCTTTACTGCCCAAGTCTCACTACCAAACAGCATCACACTCCTAACACATGCTGCATACAAAGACCCCTTAGCACGTAAGGAGAGTCCTCTCAATGTCAGGAGAGGCAACAGCTCCCTGAACTTCTTCCAACCACTTCTCACCCTAGCAACCGAGCTAACTCCAGCCCCACCTCTGGCACATAACATGTCTCCCAAATAACGAAACTCCTCCACACACTCAAGAGACTCACCTGCAAGTTCAACCCTCTCACGCCTAACAATCTCCACCTGCTCTCCCTGACACGCCGCACACATGAAATCAGCATCACCTCGCAGTCTACCTCTAATACCACTACATCTCTTGTGCACCCATTTATCACAAACACTACACAAGATGGAATTACTTCCTACACCCTTGTGGCAAACTGCACTTGGCCACTCTCCCTCTCCTCTGATTGTACTGCCACCAACCCTAGATATCATAACTTTTGTTTTATCTGCATTTACCCTTAAGCCCTTGTACCCCATACCATCTCTCCACTTCTTAAATCTTTCCTCCGCCTCCTTTTCATTCTCTGCAATCAACACCAAATCATCAGCATACAACATCTCCCATGGGAGTCCATCTCTGAAGTCACGTGAGAGGGCTTCAAGCACCATGATAAACAACAAGGGACTCAAAACTGACCCCTGATGCACACCAACATTCACGGAAAACTCATCACTCAAAGCTCCATTCACTCTTACCTGGGTGCGAGCACCCANTCTTCCAACCCTAGCTTTCTCATTGCCCACTTCACCACCTCTCTAGGGACTCTGTCAAAGGCCTTTTCCAAATCAACAAAAACAAAATACAATTCCCTTTTCTTTCCAATATATTTTTCCTGAAGCTGTCGAACAATGAATATGGCATCAGTGGTCCCCCTGCCTGGCATAAACCCAAACTGCATCTCATCGATATTCACTCTTTCTCTAATCATACCTTCTAGAACTCTCTCCATTACTTTCATTATCTGATCTAAGAGCATATTTTTGTTGAATATTTTGTTTGTGAGGTTGTGGTGGGGGATGGAATCAAAAGCTTTACTAATGTCTAATGTGACAAGGAGTGTTCTGTGTGGTGGCCTAGCTGAATTCATGCCATCAAAAACTCTCTGTGTAAGGTCTGTAAGAAGAGTGTTTGTGGAGTGTAGTGGCCTAAAACCATGTTGTGATGGGGCTAGGGGGGTGTGAGGTGTAACTAGTTGTAGTACTAGTCTTTCAGTGACTTTGGAGGAGGTGCAGAGGAGTGTGATGGGGCGGTATGAGGAAGGTAACGTGGGGTCTTTGTTGGGTTTGGAGATTGTGATGATAATGCCCTGCTTCCAGATGTTGGGTATTATGTTGTACTGTATGAGTAGCTGTAGTTTGATATGTTGGTGAGTGCTTGTATGCCTTGTGGTCCAAGGTGTTTAAGGTGTATCATGCTTATGTTGTCTGGTCCACAGGCAGATGAGTGCTTAAGGTTGCTAATGCTGTGCTTCGTCTGGTTGTAAGTGAAAGGTGCGAAGTCTGGGTCTGTGGGGAACTGTCTCTTATGTCATATGGTACGTTGGTTGTCTCGTTGGGAGTTTAGATGGCTGACATGTGGAAAGTGATTGATGAGAGTGTTTGCTTGTTGTTTATTTGAAGGTATGGTGTCTGTTGTTGTGATAGCAGTGTGTGATTGTGTAGTGTTGCGGTTGGAGAGTGTGATGCTGTTTAGTGTTTTGTAGAGCTTGCTGGTGTTTGTTTTGTGCTCCTACGTTCCTCTGTGGGGCAACATAGGATTGTATGATGGATGGATGGATAGTGTTTGCTGTTCTGATATTTTGTTTATTTGAGTGTTGAGTTCTTGTATTTTGTACGGTGTCATGTGTATGGGGTGTTGGGGAGTGTCGTAGTGTGTCCCATTGTCTGATGAGGCCTTGAATTTCTGGTGTGAAGTTGGGGTTGTGTCTTTTTCTGTTGCCTCTAGGGATGTGTCTTTTGTCTGCATTTTGTAAAATTGAATTGAAAGTGTGCACAGTGGTGTAGGAATAAGTGTTTTACAATGTTCTGTAGTGGTTTACCATGGCTTTCAGTGTTAGGGTATGTACGAAGGGGGGCCAGGGGAGAAGTCCATTATCTGGACAGATTCACTGTCTGGACATGCCTTTGGTTCTTTTACCTCAGATAATAGAGGGATTACTGTATTACTACAGTGTCTTATTAGAAGTCAGCAGTCATGATGGGTAGAGGGCAGTTTCAGGACCACTTTGAGTATAAAGGGTAGCAAGCACATGTTTTACGACCCATTGTGCCCTGTTTAACGAACGTTGCTCGTTATAGCTGATGGAAGTTCAGTGGTCTTCAATTTCACAGTGTCTGTTAAATCCAGTAGCCGGTCTGTCAAAGTTCGTTACAGTGTGAGTCTACTGTATTGCTAATATGTACAGTACAGTCACTTCTGATAGGACCATGAGGTGTGTTCAGAAAGTATCAGGCATGGTTTATATTTCATATCGTAAAAGTCATGTCATGCAGCCTAAGGATGCCATGACATGTCCATGACTGTATGATGTTGTCATTTTCCTACCTTCTGTCTTCAGATGTGTATGTGCCATCTTATTAGTTATAGTGTTTTGCAGTGTGTAGCATTTGGGATGGCAAAAAAACTGAGCAATGAATGTGCATTAAATTTTGCTAATAATTGGACAAAACAAGTTCCGAAACATAAAAAATGCTGAAAAAGTTTATGGAGAAGATGCAAAGAGCCTTGCATGAGTTTTTCATTAGAACCACCACATCAAGGAAAGGAGAACATAGGTGGAGAGTGGAGAACGTTCAAAGAGGGCAAGGGCATCCACAAGCAAACATTCAAAGAGGGCAAGGGCATCCACAAGCAAATGTTCAAAGAGGGCAAGGGTGTCCACAAGCAAATGTTCAAAGAGGGCAAGGGCATCCACAAGCAGAAATGGCAAAACAGGTGAAAAGATGTTTGAATTTTTTTAAATGAGCAAACAAATGACCATCATAGCATTGAGTGATGAAGTTGGAATTTCATTTGGGTCATGTTTAGCCATTTTGACTGAAGGTTTTGGTATGAGACAGGTTCCAGTAAAGTTTGTGCCATGACAGCATTCCTGAGCAGGAGCACTGGAAGACCTCATCCACTGATCTGCTCCAGCATTTTGAATCTGATGCAGACTTCCTCGGATCTATAATTCCAAGTGATGAATTGTGGGTCTATGACTGTGATCCTGAAACAAAGGCTTAGTCATCAGTGTAGAAGTCCTCATCATTGACATCCAAGTAAGCTCACCAAGTTCAGGGCCAAACTATTATGTTGCTGACATTCTTTGACCAAGGTGGCATTGTTCATTATGAGTGCTCCAGAGGATCAAACTGTGAACAAGGAATATTACCTGCAAGTTTTACATTTCTCAGTGATCCAGTACACCATAAATGTCCAGCAATGTGGTCTTCAAGTCAGTGGCAGCTCCACCAGCACACTATACTCAGTTGTCCAGCAGTTTTTGGGCAAACATGGGATTGTACAAATGCAGCACCCCCATACTCTTCAGACTTTGCTATGTGTGACTTTTCTTTTTTGTAAATTGAAATTGCATCTTAAAGAAGAAAGTTAAAAAGATGTGGAAGAGATGCAAAGAAACATGACAGAAAAGCTTCATTCAGTAACTAAGGAGAACTTTTAGAGGTGGTGCAAACTGTGGAAAATCCCCAGGAATAAATATATTGGCTCAGAGGGAGAGTTCTTTGAAGGGGACTAGCTTATTTTTTATGTAAGTTATGCAGAATAATAAGTGCAGCAAGTGTGTCAATAGTTTTTCAAACCACTTCGTACTACTGTTGTTAGGACTGCTATGTTGTACTGATGACCACTTGTTACTTTTACAGGAGGAAGGCCATGCATCAGCACAGCAGCAAGACCATTCCCCTGGCGTGAACTCCATCAATCTTGTGGTACTTAATGATGAGCTGCTCTTCACTCAGCCACATCAGTTGATCCACAACACCAACACTAAGGTTACCAAGGTGTGTACCCATACCTACATATGTTGTTATTGAGGCCCCAGGCTCTACTGGACTTGAACCTGTGGACTGCAGTAAACCTGCCATTTCATTGGGTTGCTCTCAGAGATCTTTTATTGAGGATGTAAGGGGTTGTTTGGACTGGGATAGTGAGGTGCACGAGGTGAATAAATGTGTTATAATATAGGCGTTGCGCTATAGTGAGAGCCATTATGGATTTGTTAGTTAGTTGTATTTTGTGTTGGTGCTGTAGTAGTGAAAGGTAATAGCCAATTGAAGTCTGGATAGGTGCACCTCATGTATCTCAGGGAAGGGTAGATTCTGAGAGATGAGAGTCTGGTGGGGGTTCATGGAGGATGTTGCTTGGCTGGAGTTTTGTGGATGGCGGTGGTGGCTTTATGTCAGCTGTATGTGTGTGGAGTGTTCTTTTGGCTGAAGGAGGAGGAGGGATGTTGTTAAGGTACTGGTATCGTTTGAAGTTTGCTTATATATATTTTTATTAATATTATTATTATTTTTTAGCTAGGGGTGTTGCAACATAAAGTTACATGGATGAGAGGAATACTGTGCAAAAGCAGTTAATTGTGTTCTTCTGATCCATGCTTGAGAATATTTTTACTTCTTTCTGCAAGTGATCTACAAGGTTTGTTCAGAAATTATCCAACTTTAGGCTCTTAAAAAATAAATAGCTATCCTGTTGAGCTAGGGCACTAATCCCCCTCAAAGTAGGCCCCTTCTGACTTGACACACACAGCCCAGCATTCTTTCCACTGCCTGAAACATTTTTCAAAGTTGGTTTTTGGTATCTCCTGCAGTTGCTTCATCACATTCGTCTTGATCTCTTTTCTTGTCTTAAATCGGGAACCCTTTGGCTTAGTTTTGAGCTTAGGGAATAAACAAAAGCCACACTGAGCCAAGTCTGGTGAGTAGGGGAGCCTGCCAGACCTGTGGGATGTTGTACTTGGCCAAATATTTCTGAATCAATTGAGAAGAATGGGCAGGGGCATTGTCATGGTGCAGCTTCCAATTTGCCACTTTCCAAAGGTCTGGTCTCTTCTGCTGAACTGCATCACGAAGACGACTGATAACATTGAGGTAGTAATGTTTATTGACAGTCTGACCTTCTGGTGCATACTCGTGATGCACAGCACCATGGTAGCTGATAAAAAACTGTCAACATGTGTGTGCATTTCACCTTGCTGTGGACCAGTCGTGCTTTTTTTTGGCCGAGGCAACCCTGCATGCTTCCACTGGGATGACTGTGCTTTGGTTTCTGGGTTGTACCCGTACACCAATGTCTCATCTTCAGTGATACAGTCTTCAGAAAGTCTGGATTGCAATTGGGTTACTTCAGCATGTCTTGAGCAATGTTCATCTGAGAGAAGAGATCGTGGCGAATGTGATGAAATACCTGCTGGAGATACCGACTTTGAAAAATGTTTCAGGCAGTGGAAAGGATGCTGGGCTATGTGTGTCAAGTCAGAAGGGGCTTACTTTGAGGGAGATTAGTGTCCTAGCTCAACAGGTTGGCTATTTATTTTTTTAGAGCCTAAGGTCTGATACTTTCTGAACAGACTTCATCTATTTGTGGTGTTTGTACATTCTGGTTGTAATTCTTAAAGTGCTCTTTTGAGCTTTTTGAACATTTTCAGTTGGGAAGCCCAGGTTTGAATCACTTAAATCATTGTAGTTTGAGTTTTATAGTTTTTCTTTAAATGATTCCATCTGCTGCCAGAAGGTAGTGCTGTTAATGTTTTCAAGGCATCAGTTTCCAAGATGCCATCACATTGATGTTGTTTGTGTGTCAAGAAAAAGTCATATATTCATTCAGAGAAATTCAGAAATTTGGTATGTCTCCCTAAAGGCTGTGAATGTTTAAAGGAGACTTCCGGCATTGCTTGATATTTGTATCACGGAAGTGAAGTGAATAATACCAGTAATTGATTTTGTGTGGTGAAGCAGCTGTTCTGCCTTTGTTAGCAAGTGATCTGGAAAATCAGTCAGCAGAAACAGCTTTGTGCATTTTTACTGACATGAGAACAAAGCAAGGCATTCTACTCATGTAATGCCACTCAGGGATGAGTGAGGCTGGTCACTCTCATCATAAATGTCAGGACCAACTTGCTAGCCCTGGGCTGCTCTGCTCCTCATGGGGCAATGCAGGATTAGATGATGGTGATGATGATGATTAACCTTCTGGCTCTGAGTATTTGTTCAAAGAGCTTGCAAAGTGAATTCAGCTATATCTTAAGTCATTCATATGCCAACTTGAGATACCCTCCTTACATTATCCTCAGAGACAAGTGGAAACCTTCATGTATTCACCAGCAGAAAGTCATGAGAGTTAGGGTAAGGGAGAGGACTGTGTTATCTAACACTGCACTTGCTGACAATACAGTTACTCCTCAGTACACATTGCTAAACAGTGATTCACTTAACTATAGTTCATTTTAACCCCTACTCGCCGGGGGTTTTCCAGTGTCGCATGCTCCTCCCTACAAGGGATTTCCGTGATTTTGGAAAAAAATACCCTTACTTTAAACCCTAATATATGCCAAACTATAAAACCTAGAGAAAAAATTAAAGATAGCTGAGACTCATCAACTCTTCCTCTTTCAAGTGAAAGTATCCTCACGTCTCCAGGTGGTCCCATCGATGAGTGAGGATAAGTTAAAGTTCAAAGGGTGGTAGGAAGATGCTTGGGGCTATACACATAACCAGCGTTGGTCCGCGCCCAAAATCGTGAGGGCTATACACGTCAGTCGGCGCGTAGGGGTTAACTGTACACTTTTTTTTCTTTCATTGGTTGATGTATATGCTTTAACTCTAACTTAGAATGAAAAAAGTTAAGTTTATTAAAAATTTGTATATGCCAACCATGCAGTTCAGACCTTCTGCTGCCCATCCACTGTGGCTGCTGTTCCATGTTACATGATTGTCAGTGCTTATGCCATTGTATATTATCCCTGTTCAAGACTTTTATGTGCATCATCCTTGGTCAAGATGTCTAGGAAACAACTGAAAGGCACTAGCAGTGGAGGTGCAAAAATAGTCCATTAGGCCAAGACTCTGGACATAAAATGATCTTTGTAGAGAATCAGTATAGTAGTGGTGAAAAACTCATCTGTATAGCTAAAGTTCTAAGCCTTGCAACTTCCACAGTGGGTATGATAAAAGACAGTAAAAAAATCTAAAATACAAGGAACTGCGCAACATTAACCACTGGCCCAGCCTGTCAGAATGTTTAGTTTGCCAGAAAATCTTTGAGACAGAATATATTCATTCCATTGCATCATGTGTATCAAATGATACAGCAACAGTTACATAAAGACAGCAGTATGTTGAAGAGAAAGTGCAGTTTTACACCCACAGCACAGTATGTTGTATCTTAGCACGAGCTAGATGGCAACCATACAGAATCACCAACGTAGCAATGTCGTGAGGGACACCTACATGGCTGATGCCATGTTTACACTACCACTTTATGGATTTTAGTTTCTTCTAACACTCATCAGATGCTTTTATCACTGACAGTTGTATAGTAAAAGACCAATTATTCGGCATCTACGGGACGGGTTGATGCCGAGAAATTGGATTTGCTGAATAATAAGAAAACCTACCCACTCAGTACGTTATATGTATTGGTGAACACTGTCTTTTCTACTTATAGCATTACAAATGTGTTTGGGGAGATTGCTGTATAGAGTATGATACTGTACAATACTGTAATCAATACAGTACTGTGCCTGAATCTGAAATATATATGAATTAGTGAACATATACAAGTGTAATGACATAGTAAGCCTACAGGTCACAGATAACACTTTCCGGATGGCTGGGATGAAGTGGAATATGACCTACCCTCTCAGTTCCTTATACTTTATGTATTGGTGAACACCGTCATCACTAGTTATATTGTTATAAATGTGTTTGGAGAGAGTACTGTATACAGCACTCTCTCCAAACACAAAATAAAATAGTCAGAAATATGCAGAAAATAAACTGGAGGAATATGAATTGGTTTGATCTTTATGGTGAAAGTTAAACGTTCATTTAATACTCATTCTTTTGTTCTTTTTTATGTGTATATGTGAAAGAGAGAGTATTGATGCAAACAGTATTGTATTCCATTAACCCCTTAATAACCTCCGGCATTGAATATCCCAATACAGTAACAGTGTCAAACTATAAAAACTGTGAACAATTATGGGAAGGGAATGAAGGTCACTGGTATGTTCACACAACTCCCAAGCAGTCAGGCAGTTGCTTAATCTCAGATGTTTTTGCCCGGATTGCACATGCACTGTAAGTTTATGAATTCTTCTTTGAATCATGGTGAATCATAGGATGGGTTTCGTCATCATCATCATCATTATCATCATCAGCTTTTTGAGTGTCCACTGCGGGACCGGCCTATCCCAACCGAAGTGGGGATGATACAGCTTATGTATCTCTACCAATTGGCTTAGGCTGTCTGGTAGAGATTGTATGTAGGGTGAGAAGTGCTTGTAAGTGTGATTGTAGTGTTGGAGTGGCTTTGGATGTGTGTATAGTCTGTGAACCAAGTGTAATCGGCCCAGGCAAGCCGACTGGGTGCAAGCAAACATTGTAGTATGCGACGCTGGTTCAACCACAGCACCCCTTATGTCTGCCAAAGCAGTAAGTGGCTGGAAGAACGCTCCCAAAGTTTATTATCCTGGCAGGGCGCGAACTCTCGTTCTCCCATGTACAATAATGCACACTCTACCACTGGACCACAGAGGCTTCAGGATGGGTTTAGGAAGCTAAAAAACACATTGCTAGGTGCACCAGATGATTCTCTTCACATCATTAAGAAAAATAAATTGATTTCAGAACTCTTAAAAAGTTGTTCAGGGGCCAGCCAGGGGTGCACGCAAATTTCTGAACCTACGGCCATTGAGGGGTTAAACTGTTAAGCTACACAGACGATTGTTGGCACAAGGAAGAAACTTACTTTGCATACTCAAAGATGGATTTTGTTTCCCAATTTCCCAACATTTGGTTAGGTGAAGTTTGGTTAAATTATTGGGTACAGTTAAACTCGGTTAGGTTAGTTTAGTTAAACACTTAGGACAGTTCCTTCCACCATTATGCTGAGGGATCAGACAAGAGCTGTTACAGTCAAACAGCTAAAAACAACGGGGAAACAGATTTAACAAGAAACGTTTATTGGTAATGGATAACAATTTCAACAGTTCATAGGTTACGCTGGTACCGGTAAATGTCGTTTTCGGGAAGGTGTCAAGAATTAGCAAGGGGGCTTGGAACATAACCCTCGCTAATTTGGGGGGAGGGGTTATTGTACTGGATGATACTGTACAATACTTTAATCAGTACAGTACTATACCTGAACCTGAAAAATATAGAAACTAGTGAACATATACAGTACAAGTGTAAAAACACCATAGGCCTACAAGTCACTGATAACACTGCCTGGACTGCTGAGATGATTCGGAATATCTGCTGAACAATCAGAGACTTCCGTAAAGGGAACTATTTCTCAAAACTGCCAGAATATCAGATCTACCGAATAATCAGCTGCCGAATGGTTGGATTTTTACTGTATATTCTTATTCAGGTATTACTCTAGAGTCTTTACCACAGTCACAAATATTAGCCATACTTTATTTATATAGATTTAGTATATATTTTAAGTCACCTACGGATTTCGAAATATGATTTTTATAGTTACTTCCTTAAATCGAACAAAAACTAATATATGCTTCTGAATGCTACTTTCAAATGCTCTTGTATGTCAGATAATTGAGCTGTTTTTCCATTATGGAATTCTGTATTAGCACACATTGAGACTTTAGCATAATTTCTACTCATTTCTGCACACTGAAAGTTACATAGTGTTGTACTGTATATTGTCTGTATTTCAGTCTCCACAAGAGCTGCATCTTTACATTTATCCACTTAGATGATTTAGGAGAATTAAAATTAATTTGTGATTGTTTTTCTCATCTTAAATGTCAGGACCAACTTGCCTAGCCCCAGGCTCCTACGCTCCTCTGTGGGGCGACATAGGATTGGATAATGAATGAATGAATGTTGCTTAACCTTGGTTATTCATGCCAAGCATATCTGTCAACCACAGGTAAGCAACTGCTACTGTGGTACTGTCATGCAGGTACAGTACAGTACATACATCATGTAGGGACCTGCCACCCCCTTGTGATAATCAGCACCTCACCAGGGTCAGACCAAGGTCCTTGCCATGGTGAGATGCAGAGAACTATGGGCAGGTTTGGCTCCCAGGTGGACACTGCAGCTGCTCCACCCAGGGTGGACAGCACCATGTATAGGCTGCTCATCAGTGCCTTGATATATGAGTGATTATTTAATGAAAATGGTTTTTTTATATATAACCTGACTGTGTATTGGAAGAGATGTAATAACAGTGTCTGATAGGAACAAATATGCCCTGTAATGGTCATCAGCTTTGGGATGCCTGGTTATGAATCCATGTTGAATCCACATTGTAACCTCTTTGCTTAGTGAGAATTCACCTAATGATAGGTTTGGGGGCAATGCATCCCCATTGTTGAGCAAGTGCTGACTATTGTTGTTATTGTTGTTGTTGTTTTTGTTGTTTAACTCCAGTCTGTCTGGCCTAACAGACCCATTGATCACAGGTAAGCATCTGCTTCTGTGAAGCTGTCCTACAGGTACAGTAGAGTACATAGACCATGTAGGGAACTGGCACCCTCTTGTAGCAGGCACCACCTTGCCAGGATCAGACCAGGGTCCTTCCCCACAGTGAGGTGCAGGGAAATATGAGGGGTGGCTCATGGGTGGATGTAGCAGCTGCGTTATTCTACCTTGAGTACACAGAACCATCTCATTTATACTCCTCATCAGCACCAGTGTTGCCTCTATGAGCACAAAGTAGGAACAGAAGTTGTTGGCAGTTTCGTAAGAAAGACTCATAAGTAATTTGAATGGAGAGCTGGTGTGTACAGTACTTCTTGCATGGACTGTGATAAGGTCCATATTGGTGAGGACATTTTAAACAGTGGACAGAAGGATCACTAAACACAACTGTGACATGAAAAAATTTAACCAATGCCTGTTATTGTTGAAGAAAATGAACCAAAGCATGGTATAGCTTTGTCAGACATGAGTGGAATGCTTATTGTAGAATAAATTGGATGGAAATCAAGCTCATGAATGGTGACGGTAAGGCAAAAACATATAGGCATCCCTCCATGTGTGCGACTCATGTGTAAACCTAGGCTTCTTTGCTTACAGAATCCAAATACTGTATAGTAGCCCCTTTAACCCATAAACGTAATTTGTTAACCAAATCTCCGGCCTGATCCCAACTTACCTATTAAAAACCCTCTGTGACCCCAGCTAAACTACAGATATGCTTCCTAAGGGTATAGCCGCCTTACAGAGGTGATTGTTGCTTAACCCGTCTGTCTGACTGAGTAAACCCGTCGACAGCAGGTAAGCAACTGCCTCTATGGGGTTGTCCCAAAGGTTCCATACATTATGTTGCATCTACTTCTTAATATGCTATGTGCTGTACAGTGTTTCATTATGTGTCTTATGTAATGACGGGCTATTCTGCAAGCAGGGCATGTGTCATCTGTGATTCCACCTAACCTACACCTGAGCTTGTAGTAGGTGGGTTGGGTGATGTCCTAATCTAAGCCTAGCCTGATGAACTCGATCATTTCTGTATAAAGACACCTCTAATGGGTGGATGTCAGGAGGGAAGACTTCTAGTATAGTGTTCTGATCAAGGTGTTGTATTGCTCCGCATGTAGAGGATGTAGGTGTTTCATCATTTGACAGTGTTGGATGTTTGGAGGTGGGATGCTGTTGAAGAGGGTCTGATAATGTTTTGTATAGTAATTTTCTGTAGGAAGAGTAAACACAGTGTCGTGACGAATAATTTAATGGATTTTATTGCCAGACGTTTAGACATTTCCCTAATGTCATCTTCAGTGGTCTAAAATGATATAATTATTAAAATCACTTACAAGTAAATATGAAAGTGCTTTAAAATATAACAGTGGTAAATAAGAGAATTAAGCTATATTTAGGGGTAGGATGATACAGTATTGTTAAGTTGGGTCTTGTGCAGTTTAATATACAAGGACTCTAAGATTCTTACACTGTCACTGGAACAGCTATCAAATATTTTAAAATATTCACCTTTAAGATGAGTATCACACTGAACACTATGTTCCCTCACAGCTGTGAGGGAATATAGTTGTGCTATATTGTTCTGTTTTATATTGACGGGGTTTGTATGCCAGCACTGGTTGCTGCATAGAAATGTGTGCCACTCATGTCAAGATCTTCTTTGAATGGAAGGAGTATGGTTTCAAGTTGTAGGTGAACTGTAAGAGTGGTTTTGTTGCAACCAGTAATGATGCTTAGAAAATTGTTCTGTATTGTATGTAAGGTTTCTTAGTGGGCATTAGATAGGATGGGATGCCATGCCAGTTATTCTTAGGACATTACTGATCTGATATATCGTTTGCGGAGTAAGGAGAATGTTTCCTTTTTGTTGCCCAAAGTCTGTCCTTGTTAGTGCCCTGAGTGCATTGTGTGTGGGGTTGCCTGCCTTTTTTTTGTGTGTGGTCCTTGAAGATGAGTCCAGTGTCATATGTCACTCAAAGAGGAGGGTGTATTTGGCACAGTTAAATTGTTAAATGGGATGGTAGGCGTGAATCTGTGCTCGTGATTGTTGCTGGTTATGAGTGTGGTGGTGAATTTGGCTGGAGTGGTCACCAGCCTGTTGTCCTTAACCCATGCCTGAAGTGTGATGAGGTCGTCATGTACAGGCTGCCTGTGATGTAACTGTTATGGTAATGTCATCTGCATGAGGCAGTGTTTGTGGGTGAGGTGTGGGAATGTCATGCATCTATAAAATGAAAAGTGCAAGTGAAAGAATCGAACACTATGGAACATTGTTAGGGACGTTTCATGTTCGTGATGACTTACCCTGTAATGTAACATGAGTTAGTCTGACAGATAAGTACTTGGCAAGCCAGTGTTTCATGTTGTTCTGTATGTTTTTGTTGTAGATTTTGGTGATTAGTTTGTGTATGGGGATAGCAGCAAAGGGAAAGTTGATGTCTGTTGTCGTAAGTGTATGTTGTGCCGATCTCGCAGAGTTAATGCCATCAGATGCATGTTGTAGGTGTTTGGTTAGTAAGGTGTTTGTGGAGTTTAGTGCTCTGAAGCAATGCTGTGAGGCAGCAGAGGGAACATGAGGTGTGACTGTGTTAAGAATTAAGTGTTCAGTATTTTGAATGGCATGGTAGATAGTGTTATGTGACTTTGTTAAGAATTAGGTGTTCAGTATCTTGAATGACATGCTAGATACTGTTGTGGGTCTGTACGAAGAAGGGTGTGTTAGATTCTTGTTTGGTTTCAGTATAGTGATGGTTGTTCTGTTCCATGTCTCCAAATATTGAGACTGTAGCATTGTGTATATGAGTAGTTGCTGATGCTTGTGAGGGCCTGGATGCTGTGTGGTCCCAAGTGTTTCATGTGTAAGTTGCTGATGCCATTTGGCTCTGTATTTGTGGAGTTCTTTGTTTTCTTGATAATGTTACATGTCCCTTCTTGAGTGAAGGGGGTTATATTGTTGTCAAATGAAAAGGACTGTCAGCTCATAGACTGTTTTTATGACAGGGATGTAAGGTGACTGATGTTTGTGTAGTGGTTCCAGAATACTTCTGCTTTTTCTCAGTAGGAAGAGATTTGTTGGATGTTGGAGGGGATGGTGCTGTGGATCTTTGAGGTGCCTTTTAGTGATTTATTGATGCTGTTCAGTGTTTTGTTTAGCCGAGAGGGGTCAGTGCAGAGGGTCAGTGTTGTTACAGTGACTTTCCAGTCTTTTGCTTCCTTTCTGTTTTCTAGCAGTTTTCATAGTTTAATTGCTGGAGTCTTGTGATCGTGTCTTTTGCATGTGGGATAGTGGAGTTTGCTTGAGATTGCTCTTTTTTTCTCTTTTTTTTTTTTCCCCCCCCTATCGGTGAGCAACCTCTCAATCTCTGTTGCAAAGTTTGGGTTCTTTTATTGCTTTGTGGAATATACTGTTTTTCTGTGTTAAGTGTGATTTTGTTACATTTCATATTTTGCCTGTCATTGTTCATGATGAGTGTATTGTTTAGTATGCTGTAGTGTGGTCCTGTTTCTCCAGTGAATTTTTGCCCAGTCTGCATTCTTGTAGCTTGTGTAAGTGATGTGTGATTGTCTGGTTGCGAATGTATTCCTGTGGTGAAGACAGGGAGGTGATCTGAATGGAGTTTGGAATCTGTCAGCCAGTTAGTGGTATGTGAGAGTGTAGGTGAACAGAATGTGATGTATGGGAAGGAGAGGGAGCAAAGTGTTTGGTGTAGGAATAAAGTGTATTGTGTAGTGTCATCAAGACTGTACATGTGAAGCTGTGATGCAGCGTTGATGCCTCAGTGGGTGCTTTGATTGTGTTCTTACAAGTAGTGTTTTTAGTGTTAAGGTTCCCAGCAATGATGGAGTTTGGCATCTGTGTTGGGGGGAGGAGCTTAGGGGTGTACAGTATTGCACTGGTATGACATTGGAGGTGTCAGAGAAGAGGGAAGATCTTAGGGGTGTACAGTGTTGCACTGGTATGACATTGGAGGTGTCAGAGTAGAGGGAAGATTTTAGGGGTGTACAGTATTGCACTGGTATGACATTGGAGGTGTCATGGGATATATATGTGTTAAAACTGTTGATTCTTGTTTGTGACCAGAACTGACACAGCATGTTTCTAAGGCAGTAGTAGTAGTTGTTCCCTAGACAGTCTGACCGAACAGCCCCGAGTCCCTATGGAAGGCCATGGCCGAGACCAGGCTTTACCACAGAGCTCTCAAAGAGTGTATGTTGTGTTGTTGGTGTAGGTGATTGTGTGCAATGCAGTCTTCCATGATGTGCTTAATAGTATGGGGTGCTGTGTTACATCCAGGACAGGCATCAGCAATGGAGTCATCCAGCCTCTTCTGATAACTTAAGAGGGCTGGATGATGCCCACATCTCAGCTTGGCCAGGTGGACCCTGTCCACACGAGGGAGATAGGATTCAGAAAGGTGGATATCAGGAGGCCGTGCATGCAGCTGTGTGTTGTCTTTAAGTGACTGAATGGGAATGGAACGGCAAGTGATTTGAGTATGAATACGCTTCTGGAAGCTGGTCTGAGGCGGGCGGGGGGGAAAAGATGACAGTATTTGTGTATGATATCGTGTGCTGGGTGTTGTTTTGATGTTCCTTGGTGTGTGTGGATGTGCTGCCATGTAGTGTAGTGGATGTTGTGGGTTTGGAGGCTGCAGTGAGAATTTGGGTGCCTCATGTCTAGATGATCCTTGACTTTGAGGACTTTGGTTTCTTGGTGTAGGTGGTCTGTAGGCATAGTAGCTGTGCAGCCTGTGATTATTTTTTGGGCCTTATTTTGTAATGTCTGAAGAGTGTTGTAGTGTGTTTTAGTGAGGTTAGGAGCCCAAGCAGGGCTGGCATAATTTATCATTGAACATATATGTTGTTTGTTTACTGTGGTGGTGGTTTCTTTGTTGTGTCCAAATGTTGTATGGGTAAGTGACCTCAAGGCATTGAGTCTAAGTGTTAATTTATTTTTGATGTTGGTAATGTGTGGTTTAAATGATATTGATATATTGTATGTTACACCAAGGATTTTGGGTGTGTGTGTGTGTGTGTGTGGTAGGGGAGTGTTGTTTATGGTAAGGTGTGGAATGTGACTGTGTTCTGCTGTCCAGTTTGTGAGAAGGGTCACTGTAGATTTGGCTGGGGCTATTTTGAGCCTGTTTGTAGTGAACCCTTCGTGTAGTGTGTTGAGGTAAGGTTGGAGGATGTGTGCAGCTGTGTTTGCATTTTGGTGTGTACATGTAAGTGTTATGTCATCTGCATAGTAAGCTATGTGTATCTGTGGTGTATGGGGTGTGGGTATGTCGTGCATTTATAGGTTAAAGAGTGTAGGGCACAAAACAGATCCTTGGGGGATGCCATTTGTGGAGTTTCTGATGTTCGAGGACTGACCCGCAAAAGTTACATGTGCACATCTGCCTGCTAAGTAGTTTGCCAGCCATCTTTTTGTGTTATTGTGCATGTTTGTGTTGAATATTTTGTTTGTGAGGTTGTGGGGGGATGGAATCAAAAGCTTTACTATTGGCTAATGTGACAAGGAGTGTTCTGTGTGGTGGCATAGCTGAATTCATGCCATCAAAAACGCTCTATGTAAAGTCTGTAAGTTTGTGGAGTGTAGTGGTCTAAAACCATAGTGGTCTAAAACCATGTTGTGATGGGCTAGGGGGGTGTGAGGTGTAACTAGTTGTAGTACCTGTCTTTCTGTGACTTTGGAGGGGGTGCAGAGGAGTGTGATGGGGCGGTGTGAGGAAGGTAACGTGGGGTCTTTGTTGGGTTTGGGGATAGTGATGATAATGCCATGCTTCCAGATGTTGGGTATTATGTTGTGTGAGTAGCTGTAGTTTGATATGTTGGTGAGTGCTTGTATGCCTTGTGGTCCAAGGTGTTTAAGGCATATGTTGCTTATGTTGTCTGGTCCACAGCCAGATGAGTGCTTGAGGCTGCTGATGATGTGCTTCGTCTGGTTGTAAGTGAAAGGTGCGAAGTCTGGGTCTGTGGGGAACTGTCTCTTACGTCGGATGATACGTCGGTTGTCACGATTGGGGTTTAGATGGCAGACATGTGAAAAGTGACTGATGAGAGTGTTTGCTTGTTGTTTGTTTGTAGGTATGGTGTCTGTTATTGTTGTGATGGCAGCGTGTGATCGTGTAGTGTTGCTGTTGGAGAGTGTGATGCTGTTTAGTGTTTTGTAGAGTTTGCTGGTGTTTGTTTTGTGATCAAGTGTTTGGAGATAATTATTCCAATTTAGTGTTTGTTGTTCTGATATTTTGTTGTTTATTTGAGTGTTGAGTTCTTTTATTTGTTGTACCGTGTCATGTGTATGGGGTGTTGGGGAGTGTCGTAGTGTGTACCGTTGTCTGATGAGGCCTTGAATTTCTGGTGTGAAGTTGGGGTTGTGTCTTTTTCTGTTGCCTCTAGGGATGTGTCTTTTGTCTGCATTTTGTATAATTGTATTGAAAGTGTGCACAGCGGTGTTGATGTTTGTGATGGATGTGCTGTTTAATGTTTCAAAGTGTTGTTCTGTTTCAGCTGTGAAGGCCTCCCAGTTGGCACTCTTATAATTAGTGTGTGTGTGTCTGTGGCCAGCTGGGGTGATTCTGGTTTTGGTAGTGATGATGATTGAGAGGTGGTCAGAGCCAAGGTGGTGTGGGTGGAGGGGAAAGGGTAGGAGAAGGTTGTGATGGAGGTAAGGGTTGGGGTGGATTAGGTTGGGGTGGGATGGGAGGGTTTAGGGGATTGGATGGTGTGGGAAGGATTGGTGTTTTAGGCTGAGGAGGTGTGGGGGAAGTAGGAGTGGGGTTGGTGAGGGGGTTAGTGGGTGGGGGGAAGGAGCATAAGGAGCAGGTCCAGGTGTTTGTGTAGTGTTTTCTGGATGCAAGTGTTGTACGGGTGTAATGGGTCCAGTTTTTGCAGGAATTACACTGTACTGAACCCTTTGTCTGTCAGCTCGACGTGACAGGTTTTGAGCATGTTGGACATAGGTATTTGTTACTCTCAATGTCTCTGGTGAGAGAAGTCGTCGAGAAATGACCGCCATGGAGTCATTTCTCGGTGTAGAAAAAATGGTGTTGTTGTATGTGATGTGTGGAGAGATGTGGTACTTGCCCGGACAACCATAGCCACTCCCAGGTTCTCGGACCCTGTGAGGGGCCGGGGGGGGGTTGCGGTGGTTTCTAAGGTGGTATCATTTTGGATGAGTGATTGTGTTGTTTGTGTGTCTTATGTAGAGGAAGGATGAGTGAAAGTGATGAGCCCTCCTCCTTGGCCATCAGTTCTGTCTTTGTGTGTGTGATTGTGGATGTGATGTTGATATGGTATTGTTTTGATTTGCTGTAGCCACATGTCTGTTGTGAGTAGTAGTTTGTGTTTGTACAGTGATTGATGGTTCAACCAAAATACAACCATTCTTTGCATTGGTTGCATTTGAATGAATAGTTCTGTGTGCAATGTGAGTTTAACATATTAAACGTGTGTATGTTTGTTGCCAGAATTGGTGTCAAATACTCCAGTATATTTCATAAGGTGAGTGAATTGTCAGACATCACTTTTATCTTTATTTATTTGACAGGTAATGTTGGAACCTGGGAAGCTAGAGGAAGCAAAGGAGTTGAGAGAAGAGAGAATGTTGGAGGCTGAGGGTGTGTTAGATGGAAGCAAGACCAGTATAGGAGAGCCAAGCCTATGTACAGTACTGGGGAGATCAAACCTCATGCCATCATCACCTGTATCATTGCTGCCAGGCTCCTCCCCTGTCTTACATCCACCAGACACGGCTGTCCTTCATCCACCAGACAGTGTCATTATCCATCCACCCAACAGTGCCGTCGTTCATCCACCAGGCATCACTGTTCTGCATTCATCTGACTCTGGTGTGCTACATCCACCCGACACTGCCGCACTCCTTCCTTCCGATACCACCATTCTCCAGTCCCCTGATGCTGTTGTTCTTCAGTCACCAAATACAAACATTTTGCAACCATCAAGCACACCCATCCTACACCAGGCAGACATGACCCCCATTAGCACATCCCTGCAGACCCAAGGCATGACACCCTTACATCCAGACCTGCACGAACACGAGGTGGTGGAGGTGGTGACTGATGTTGAGGACCCAAGGGTGCCACACTCAGCCTCAGAGTGTCGGCCAGGCACTGACACACACACAATGGTGGAGCTGTCGTCCATACATGCACCTCAGGAGTTTATACCCATTCCTGCCACTGAGAACACCACTTTAGAACCCAGGAATACCGTCATGGATGAGGCACAGCATCAGGAGGGAGAAAGGGTCCTTAGTCATGCAACCTGGTAGTTGTCTTCATCTTCATCTTCATCATCATCATCATCATCATCATCATCATCATCATCATCATCATCATCATCATCA
>JAGKTI010011917.1:0-10972 GCA_018397915.1 Birgus latro | reverse complement strand
ACACACACACACACACACACACACACACACACACACACACACACACACACACAATTAGCTTGCATGAGTGACGGTACCAGAGGAAATCTTACACATAGAGAACTTAGACTTGTCACTCTACCTGCAGTATTGCCTTACATATGATATCATCAACTACTGTGTGTGTGTGTGTGTGTGTGTGTGTGTGTGTGTGTGTGTGCGTGCGTGTGTGTGTGTGTGTGTGTGTGTGTGTGTGACTCAAGAGCAATAATATCAACACATTAGGTTCAAGAAATGCGTCTCCATCCACCACTTAGAATGACAGTATCGTGTAATATGTATAATGCCTGTGTCATTAGATGTGTTTCATTGCCTGAGGAACCGGACATTATAGGTCGTAAAGGGGAGGGTTACTGAAGTGTAAGTCTTGTACACTTGTGCTCTCTTATTACTTTCCCACTGTAATAAATGGCGACTGGAAATTCAAAAGAAAACTGAAGTGAGTATTGATGGCATAAAGAAATCTCAAGTCTCTATATTGTTTTGTCTGTCTGTCTGTCTCTCTCACCCCCCCCCCCACACACACACCAATCCTTTTATGATCGGGACAGTCCTAGTGTTGTATTCCAAGCAAAGTCACAAATCTTATCCAGCTGAAAGTGAGAATACAAACCTGAAAGTGTTAGCACTATCGCCATAATCTTCCTCATGGTCGGGGGAACTCTAGTTTTCTATGCCAGTGAACACCACATGACTTCAATCAGCTTGTAGTGAGTCATAGGATCCTGAGGGCCATATTTCCGGAGGCAAGGGAGACTTCGTTGCATCTCTTCATTAGTGACTTATTTTGCATATTATACCTAAGCACTCTCATATCTGCTGTTTATGTTAAAATATTGCCAAATTTTGCATCAGCAACAAACAAGAGGATATTGAGGTGTTATGTGTGGGATATATCACCGAGGAAGAATTGTCACGAAATCCCCAAAGCTACATTACTTTGTATATGACCCAAAGTGTTAATGACTCAGAGCACCAGTCCCATCAAAGCCTTTCCCTGCATCCTTAAGGAGTAGGAAAGAGTGTGCACAGATGCCTGAGAGTGTTAATGACCATGTGTAATAGTCCAACCCAAATTATTTCTAAAAACCTTAAGGAGTAGCTGAGAGTGAGGGGGGAACACAGGAGCTCGAGCGTGTTAAAGACGGTATGCAGCAACCCCACTCAAGCCCGTTCCTACAATATTAAGGAGCATCTAAGAGTGTGTGTAGGAGCCTGAGTGTGTTAATGAACTTGTGCAGTAACCCCCCACAAAGTCCTTCACTACAACCTTAACGAGAAGCTGATGTAAGGAAGGAAGCCTGTGTGTTAATGGCCCTGGGCCTGTATTTATCAACGCTCCTAATTCCTTATGACCATTCATAAGTCTTGTGAATGTTCATAAACTTGTGAAAACTCCTAAGAGTTATTTATCAAGTCTCACAAGCGTTGTGAATTTTCACATCTCGGGGTCCCAGTTGTGAGTAGCAAGTAGCTGTCACAAGGACTTAGGAATTTTCACAGGCGCTAGAGAGGCAAGATGGCCGATCGACTACAGCAACAACAAATCCGTCGTCCACGGAATTTTCGCCCTCGTAGAGACGTCCTGTTTGTACTTTCATATTGCTTTTCTTTAATGCATTTCTTTCAGCTCACAGTTCTTCCGTTATTGTAAATTCTAAGGCAATTTTGAACACAGTGCATAACACTGTGTTTCCATATTTTTATTAATACTGTTGTTGTTAAGCTTTTGTATAATGTATTGCATTCACCCCAGTTCTTCCATTTTAGTAAATTCTAAGATAATCTAGAATACAAAGAATAACATTACGGTACATGATGTTTACTTTTCTCATAAATCCTTTTTTAAATTAATAAGTATGATTTATGGATGTTCTGATATTCATATTTTGCATCACTAAGTCACTGACACTGAGGTACAAGTATTCCTAAACAGAGTGGATGGAATCATTGGTTGGATGTGATAAAATATCGAGTCAGGTAGCATTAAGAACACATCTGACAAGGCTACTACATGCTGTTACGAGTACTGTACACGGTAGGGCTCCTACGGGCTGCTTTTGCAGTATAATGCCTTCTATTTGCTTAGTTGGTTATGCCATACAATGATCGGAACAGAGTAAGGTACGGCTTTTCGAGTTTAATTGATTCATATAAGAATGTTAAAATAATACACCAAAAATAAGGAGCAAATGGATGGAGCTGGGAAGAGTGCTGCATATCCATCTCACACTGAATTGATGTTTGCTTTTTTGGTGATAATCACTGTTTATTTTGTGTGTGAGTACACAAACGTGAAGAGTTCAGACGGAAACGGTATGTTGTTCCCAATAATAATTGTATATTGGAATATAAATATCGATAAATCTCGGATAATCGACATAAAGTCAAGAGATGCTTATCAATACTCGCTGTTGAATTTATAGTCCAATATTTGTACCAAATAACCGTCAGACAAGATTATTTGACGACCTACATGTCGCGCATTTTCGTTAAGTGTAGCACGGTTTCACACTCACAAGCAAGTCCTAGGAGTATTCGTAATCGCAGTTGTGAGATTCTCTGAGAGCGTTGGTAAATAACTCCTAGGAAGTTTTCACAACTGTGAGCGATTTGGGAGATGTGAGTGCTTGGTTGTGAAGAATCATAAGGATTGTGATAAATACCGACCCTGAGCAGTAAACCTACTAAATCTCAACGACCTGAAGAAATAGATGAGAGTGAGCACAGAACCCTGAGTGTGTTAATGGTTCTATGTAATAATTCCACCAAAGCCCTTTCCTAGAACCTTATACAGTGACTGAGAGTGGCCATAAGAGCCTGAGAGTATTAACAGTCGAAAGCAGTAACTCCACCATAGCCTTTCCCTACAACCTTGGATAACAGCTAAGTGTGTGCATAGGAACCTGAAAGTGTTAATGGCCTTAAGCAATAGTCCAACCCAAGCCCTTTCCTACAACCTTAAGGAGGAGGTTGATGGCTGATACGTTGCCCAACTTGGCGGCGACGTGGAGGGCGGTGTACTCGTGGCCCTGGTCATCTGTGAATTTCTTGTTGACATTGGCGTGAGTGTCGATGGCCGTCTGCAGCGCCTCTGAGTCTCCGTGTCGAAGGGCGAACTCGAGGGCCTCGTCTGGGTTGCCCTGGGGACGGGAAGAAGTAGATATAATTTTCTTTTTAACTGACGGAACTGGGCCACTAACTCACTGAACACTAAGTGGTGATCAAAAGAAATTTAATGAGCTTAAGCTATGAAGTAGGAACTAGTTTTCTTGGTTACTACACGTAAGTTAATATGTGCTGAATAAGATTATAAGTAACTTAGAAGAGTACTGACACAAATATACTTAAGTAAATACAGTAAATACCAAATAACAACACATGCACATAAGCAAATACTCAGTTGGTACTTCATAAAAGCCAATACACATATTAGTACTAAGTAAATAAGTACTGAACAAACTCATAATGATGAGAGGATCATTAACTTCATCAGTAAGATGATGTTATTTTCACTGTACTCTTACTGTTTCCAGACGATTCTATTCAGCTCAGAACATAATTTTCGAACTTAAGGGCTAAGATATGGTCTTCAACATTTTCCTCCATCAATCTACAGCCAGACGCCTTAATCCCACAACAAATCGCCTCCATTCGCCCTGTCCCTTGCCATTTCGCTGCCCTCCTCCTCCCCTAACTCCCATCCTCTCTACTCCATCCCTCTATCTCATCATTCTCGGTGCACCCCTCCCTGTCTCCTCCTCCATCTCACTTACATACACTCTCTTCGTTAGTCTGTCACTCCATCCTCTCCACATGGCCTTTTGTGTTTGTGTGTGTGTGTGTGTGTGTGTGTGTGTGTAAGTTGCAATAAAATCGTGTTAATGTAGCAAACATAATAAAGCAAGACGCCATCGTAATGTAGGTGTTATGGTAGACAGTAAGTTTTTCCAGCGTTCCAGTATTCACCTAGAAGACGGCTGGGAATAGTCAAACTACACGTGGGTCTCCATATGTACTGCTGGGGGAGGGGGATTTATTAAATGTATTAAGGATAGGTGGTGTCATTTGTTGTAGGGACGTGAAAGATTACTTGGCATTAGGGAACGGATTCTTTATCCTATGCCCATAGTCGGATTCATGAATAAAAAATAAAGAAAAGCAAGTTACAAGTAAACTACCAGAGAAGTAAAGTCGGATGTATGCTAAGGATGAGGTTAGTAATAATGACAGCTGTATTAGCGGTTCTCCATGATTGTTCTTCGACGGGCTGTACATAACATCTGATGGTTAATATACTTCGGCTGAACGAAATCCTTAAGAGTTTGCCAAAATAATACAGTATACTTGTGTTGAACTGAAGACCGAAAGGCGCATGAACAGATGTTTGTCAGAGGCAAATAGAAACTTGCATGCAGTTTCTAGTTTCAGACTCGTTTTTAAAGAAACATCCCACCAAAGAACATCACCTTGGATGACAAATTTATTACCATTTGTATAAACGTAAAATAAGAATTTTACGGTGCACTAACGACATAAAAAATCCTACCACCCCTCGTGTTTCTCTTTTAGTGGAATTTGACGATCAGTCTTGTGGATCGCAGCAACCGGCACTGATGACATTACTGATATGTGCCAGACTAAGTCAACAGTGTTACTTGCTGAAGATTCATAAGGCGGACTTTAAAGTCCATGGAGAAAAAAAAAACAAGAAAGGCGACAGGACTGTTGCTGTCGATAATAGACGGAGGGATCCCAAAGTACAGTGCATTATTAACTCTGTCAGACTTCTCTGTCACATTACTTGCTAAATCATATCAGAAGAAGGGTGATGCCCTTGATCAGGATAACTGTAGGAGCATGAAACCAGCAGATTAAATAATGAAAGCCATCGAAAGAAACCCGGGGTGCATGATCAAGGAAATAGATGAATATCAGTGAGTATTTGGTTTCATGTCTTGCAGTGGAGCCACTGATACAAGATTTATTGTTAGTCAGTTTCAGGAAAAGTTCATGGGTAAGAAGAGTGAGTCCACATTGTTTTTCTTGATCTGGAGAAAGCTTATGATGAGGGACCTTGAAAGATGGTACAGCTGGCAATGAGGAAGACTGGTATTGAGGAATTGATTGTCAGAGTAGTTTTGAAAATATAAAAGAGCTGTATTCAAATGATAGTGAATGTAGGCCTGAATGATGAATTCTAAATGAATGTTAGAGTGTGCCAGGGATCTGTTTTGAGCCCCATTGCTGCTTAATTGGTGTTTGAGGTACGTCGAGTGTCTTTTGGATTGTTTTTTCTTGGACGTTGTTGCACGCTGATGACTTCATGTTTACTGAAGAATAAGAGAGGCAGTAGAGAAATTGCGGTGGTGGGGAGACGAAATGGAGTAAAAGGGACTGAGTGAATGGTGGTTCTGTGGTAGCAGAAGATGTGTGGCCATGTACTGTGCTGGAAGGATAGTGAGAGCAAATCAGTTTCATTTGATGTTTACCAAAAATGAATATACAGTATATGATGTACAATAATACCAGAGGTAGTTTGCAGGATGTGATGACTCTGAGTGCACTATACTCGTATGTAGTACAAGGAGAGAGAGCTAGACGAATCAGGGCAGACTTGGCAAATGTTTCTTTGTGTGTAGAGATATTTTGCTATCTGGACATTATGATCTGTGCTGTTGGGAAGGAGCCGAAGCTAGCTACACGCCTGGATTAGGGGTCGATACATGAAGCTTAACCCCGCTCAGAAACACCTATTGGGTTGTGTACACCTCAGGAACAGTCTGTCAGACCCAGGCATATAAAAATGCTGTATTTGCACGCATATTTCATTCCTGAATATCTTACAATTTATAAGGTCGTATGAACTACAAAATTATATAAATAAGTTTTCATTCACTTATCTCTTATAAAAAAAAAAAACTTTTGGAAAAAACACTGACAAAAAATGCAAAGATTTTTTTTGGTAGTAACCGCACAAGAAAACAAAGAACACAATGAACCTAACACTTGTGTCACAATTGAGGAATGGAGGTCCTTCAGGCTGGGAAGAGTGGATTCCTCACAGCATAAAAACACCTTGGAAACAAGGAGAACAAATATGATGTACCTCCTCAGGTACACATGGGTCTCACAGACCCAAATGCAACTTCTGAGCGATATTAAGCAAAAACGGAGAGAGAGAGAGAGAGAGAGAGAGAGAGAGAGAGAGAGAGAGAGAGAGAGAGAGAGAGAGAGAGAGCCGATAGTAGCCCCCCTGCACCTTGCATAGGCACAAAAAGTTAAGAAGCTATTGAGAAGGATAGGGATCCCAGGCATGTAGAAGTTACTGAACTAGAGCACGGACACGATCGACCGGGTCTGTCAGACCCAGGTATTCCTGAGCAACGTTAAGGAACCATTACCTCTCTTGATAACTTGGAGATTTTCTCTTGACACTTGGAAAGTACTGTATGCTACAAATGTGAGAAGTGTAACGCATTATGGTAGTATAACCTGGGTTGTGATGGAGGACATACACTTACTTTATTATATGGAAATGAAGGTAACCATATGGGTGTGTTATGCTGCCCAGAACAACAAAGCAGCAAATGGCGGGAATGAGAATGATCAGCTAAGAGGTCGCTTGGGAATTGTAAACACTACTAGTGGTGTGATGGATGAGGGTCGACTGAGATAATCTGGACATGTGGAGATGGAAACTGGGTCAAAAGACCTAGCGAAAATGGGAGACAGGGAGGCCAGAGGAAGATCTACGAAGACTTAGGATGAGGTCTTAGAAAATGGCAGTAGGACTGAACAAAGATGCAGCCATAGATAGTGTAGCTGCCATCAAATGAACAAGGATGACGCACGTATTCTGCAAAACCTTTCAGAATGAAACGAACAAACAAACTTTGCCACTCAATCGGTTTCTGGACTCACCGGGATTGCCAATGTCCCCGCAGCCTCTGAGCTCAGCCCACAACCCATTCTGTACACACCACGTCCTTAAACACCACCAGACACCCACGAGCCACTCAGCTGTGTTCCTGCTTGATTGTGGGTCAGGCTTTGATTAAGTAGGTTCTCAAGCTATGTTAATCTTTTCCAGGTCTCAGAAACTGTACTAGATGTGCAGGTTCTGTGGAGGGCTAACTACGTCCTCAAAAACCTCCCAGCCAACTTTCTATTTGATTATGGATTTAGGCTTGTCTTGAATAGATTCCCACACTAAGTATTCTCCAAAACTCAAAATTTATATAAGATGAATGGGGGTTCAGTGGAGGGCCAACTGGACTCGCCATCTTCGTCTCATGACTGACTCTGTATCTTCAGAAACGTGGCTGGTCAAACTTGATATCGCCGACGTTTGGGTGAAGCTGGATCTGCAAAGTAATGAAACAGGTATCATAATGCTTGCTCCTACTTTTATCTTCACCATCAACATCAGTCATGATAAAATGATCGCTGCAGTGATAAATATGACCATAGTGACTTCTCTTGGAAATTATTAACTTTTGGTGATACTGTTGTGAATATTTGCTTATCATAAAAACTGGTTAAGATAGCCTACTTAGTGCATTTTTCCCAAGTTTATTATACTGTGTGTAACAGTCACATATTATCCCATGCGAGCTATACAATTTGAATACTAATTACAGTAGTCTAACACATACTTAACAGTTAAGGGTAGGTGGCTGGCTTATGCTCTTGGTGGCATAACTCCAGTCGTCTACATGTTACTATAGTATCCAAGCGTGTAACGCATATGACCGCCCCAACAAGAGCTTCAAATCTTCAGACACCGAGGCGTTTATTGCAATTTGCTGTAATTACTGTTGAGCAATGGAGCTTTTTAATTTTCCTCCTGACAGAAACCCTGACGGAACACCGTTAATTAGAGAGGAATTTTTTTTATTTGTATTTCATTGTTAATTCCGCCAACGAAATTGGAGGAGGTTATGTATTCACCTATGTTTGTCTGTTTATTTGTCCACACGATATCTCCAAAATTTCTCAATGACTTTAATTGAAATTTTGTGGGAGGGTGAACAAAGAAAGAATTGACTAAAATTTTGGTTGGATCCTGATCCGGATCCGGAGTATCCCGCACATCTCCAAAAGTTCTCAATGAACTTCAATGAAATTTTGAGGAAGGGTGGGCCTTGGGCCAAGAAGGAATTGATTGAATTTCGTGGCGGATCTGGATCCGGATCCTATGTATCCTGCACAATATCAACAAAGGTTATCAATGAAATTTCAATCAAATTTTATGGAAAGGTGGGCCATGGGCCAAGAAAGTATTGATTAAATTTTGGTGCACATTCGGATCCTATGTATTCCACACATATCTCCATGGATCCGGTTCCAGATCCTTTTTATTGGCAATGGCATTGGAGGAGGTATGTGCTCTCTGTGTGTTTTCTAGTTATGGATGTATTTAATGAATTTAGTATTTCTAAAGCGAGACCTTTTATTTTAACTAAGCAATATGCAAGGCAGTCATTGTCAAGCAGGTGACTCCTTTTAAATCCTGAGCTACGATGCCGCATTTGTTTTTGCACTTGACCACCGAACAAATTTTTATAAAGAGTAGAAGAAACTTTTGTAGACAAGTAGATAAGGGTAATAATGTTTGTCAGTGTTAGAACATCTGGTCCATACTCATCTCGTGGAGTGCTACCTTGCAGTGGTGAGCAGGCTTGAATATTGTTTCGACCTGGTATGGCCGGACTAGATAGCTGCAGCCATACTAGACGGGCCTACTAGCAGCAGTCAGACATCTTTAGAGACCCTTTTGAGTCAGAGCCCCAGCCGGAAAAAATTGGTGGCCCTTGGGGATAGGGACGAAGAGGGTACAGAGGAGGATGGCAAGGCCACCTGAACCCCCACCTTCCCCGAGTCCCTCTTGGGCCAGAATTCCAGCCGGAAAAGATGGAGGCCATTCGAGGGTAGGGACGAGGAGGGCACGGAGGAATATGAAAAGTTCACCTCAGCCCCCACCTCTCCTGAGACACTCCAGAGCCAGAATCCCAGCTAGAAGAAGTGGTGGTCGTTTTTGGAGGTGGAGACGAGCCTGTGAAGTGTTACCTTACAGTGGTGAGCAGGCTTGAGTACATCTTCTACTTTGTGGGGCCAGCTAGAAGCACTTCCCGTAATCACCTGGGAAGGTGGCAAGACATTTCAACCCGGTGTCGGTCACAAGCCCGGGTATGGGTAATGTTGGCGTCAAGAGTGGCATCCTGCTGTTAAACCAGCAAAAGCCAAAATGGCAAATAAAAGCAGGATAGCCACTGAGGCACAGGTCCGAGTTGTATGGCGAAAATTGACTAAACACATGGACCCCATATATAAGTGGGAAAAGATGGAAGATAAAGAAGAAAAAGAAAAAGGACGACTGGTCCATACTCATAAATATAATCGTTTTGCAGCATTCATAATAAAAAAAAGGACAAGAAAAACAGAATCGTTGTGAAGAAGTAGTGTAATTTCCCGGTATACTGATTTCTCTTCTTGTGAGGAAAAGCAAAAATTGCGATGATTATTATTAAAGAACTATAAATCACCCACACATTTTTCTTCTTCTTCTCTCTCTCTCTCCTTCAACACATGTGTTTTTACGTTCAACCTATAAATATATAAATCAGGATATATTCACCTCCTGCTGCTGATATTTCGTGGAAGCCATGACAGTTTACACGATCGCCCGAGGCTCATCACTATAAAAACCTGTGAGGAGATTACCGCCCTTTAGAATAGGAGGCGGGGAATATCTGCCATCTAGAATTAAACAATACAATCACTGTACAATTTCGCTTCGATGGCATTATCGTTTGTCTGTTCTTTTCATTTTTTATATAATACTAGTTAGGAGATTTTGTGATATGGGGGAGTAGTACGTAGACTCCATTAATCTTTTCTGTAGGACAGATCTTTCCTAAACTGAATATAATCGAATGGACGAAAAAAAAAAGTTATTGTGTTGACAGTGATAAGGACATACACCCGTCGATATTCCAGAAGTGTTTTGCTGAGGTATCATGAGAGGGGTTGCCGTGACAAAGGACCTTCTGAACATTCCTCTCCCTACTCAGTTATTAGCTATCTTTCCACCCAGTACATATCACTCATCTTCATGTACACTCATCTGCAAGTTATGTCATCTATCCTGGCCATCACCTCCACGCTCAAACACCTAACCCTCCACATCCTCGAGTCCTATGCTGTTACCAGAGAAATCCTGTTTCTCTCTCTCTCTCTTTGTCTGTCTGTCTGTCTCTACCTTTGTCTCTCTCTCTCTCTCACTCTTTCTGTCTGTCTGTCTGTCTCTGTCTCTGTCTGTCTGTCTCTCGTTTCACATCTTTTCAGGAGTGATGGAGATGGATGCCTTCACATGTTGGCACTGATACAACTAGGAGGTTTCACTGCTTGGTTATGTAAACGTCCCTCAGCTTCCTTCCTGCCCGTCCTCTGAATGCAGGACAGTGGACGATAGGAGCAGGCAACTTCACTTAGCAGTCCATAAAAACAGCATCAACGATCTGGGTTCAGGGCGGGCTTTGATCAACGACGCGATTCTTGTGGATTATTCCTTTCCTTACCACGCCTTGTATCTCTACGTCGTTCTTTTTGTCTCAGTTCTCCCTCTTACTCGCCTCAGTGACAAAACACCTTTCCATCGTCTGCTTTTATTTGACGGAACTAAGCCACTCCCACAGTTTGAATACTAAGTCTAGCTGAATGAAATGCGATGAGCCTTAGTTGTGAAACAAGAATGTCGCCTTAGTTGCTAAATCAACCCTCCAATCGGGCTACACACAGTAGTCAACTCAGCTGAATAGGGAGCTTTGTTAAAGGAAAGCATGAATGAGGAGCTTTGTAAAAGAAAAGAATGAATGAGGAGGTTTGTTAAAGAAAAGAATGAGTGAGGAGCTTTGTTAAAGAAAAGAAT